>SKCR01014095.1:0-44941 GCA_019454045.1 Zanthoxylum bungeanum | reverse complement strand
TCCACTCACTGTCTTGGAGTTCCGCTATCCTTTCTTCACTTCGCTGGTGAAACTTGTGGTTCCTGCGATGATCTATCATCGATAGTTTCGATTAGAAAATGGACTAAGACTAAATAGATCAGAATCAAGCTAAATTTTCTTATTCAAGTAAGGGCTATCATTTTGAGGGTATTGTACTCTTAACATGATGTAATATGTACATACGAGTTGATATGAGACTTACAGGGCAGCCTCTAATGTATATAGGTAATACTGAGACGGTTTGAAACTGATAAAACAATTTTTTTTACCATGCGTCGTGACGCTCATCGTCCAGAAGCATACCCAAACTTTCCTATTACGCGTCGCTATGCAAAAACCTTGCGCGTTGCGACGCATAACAAACAAAGAATGTATCTAGGAAAATTCCCAGATCGCGTCACGACGCGGGGCCAAAATTCAGGCCTTCTCTTCATCTTCTCATACTCAATTTTGGCCAAAACATCCCCTATTAGTTTCCAAGACATGCCACAAGATCACTAAGCATGATTAAAGTGCGAATAATCAAAGAGAGTTGCGGAAAAAACTTACTTTGATCGGATGGGTTTCAAGACTTTTTATGCATTTCCATGGAAGCTCCAAGCTTTGAAGACGAGTTCCAAACTCTCGGGTGAGTCTCCCTATCACTTTGATTCACTCCTTTAAGTGCTAGCTTGGAACAAATGAAAGAAAAATTTTCCACATTGGAAGCTTGAAGTGTTCGGCCAAGCATGAGAGAGGAAGAGAGAATAGTGTTTTCAACTTTTTGATTTCTAAAATCAATTACCAAAAACAAATCAAAAGTTGCATTTATATTTCCAAAAAGTAAAGTGTGTTGGACAAGTAATCTTTAAAAGCTTCCAACCACTTCCATCAATCAAGTGACTTGTTGATGTAAGTTGGTGGGCCCCACTTTAAATTCCAAATTTAAGTCGGATAGTCCAACACGCAACTTCGCTCGGGCCCGGGTTCGTTTAATTCCAAATTAAATGAATTTGACGTTGCGACTTAATTAAATCTAATTTAATTAAATAATAATGCCTAGTAAAATTATTACGGAAGTCGCTCACGAATTAATTCTAAATTAATTCATTCGCTTGAATTAAAATCCAATTTTAATTCCGCATTGAAATCTAATTTCAATTAATATATCTAATATATTATTTTGACCCATTTAAATAAATTAAATAGTAAAATCTAATTTCATTATTAAATTTATTTTACCGATTAATTCCAAATTAATCGTGTTCTCTCTTCTCGACGAATTTAATCCCAGATAAATTCTCGACGCAATTAATCCCAGATTAATTCTTTCTCTGATAATTAATTCTCAGAATAATTATTGCCGTAATTAATCCCAGATTAATTTTCTCTTTCATAATTAATCCCAGATTAATTCGATGTTCGAGTCAAATCTTAACGGTGAATCTTCGAGAGGTGACCGAAGAGATCCCTGGATATGTTGGCAGTAAATACGGTTATCGGACTATCCGAATACGTGCGTACCTAGTACCACGTTCTTACCGATTTACAAGACATGATTGGCTTCTAGCAAAGCACCGTGCCTACCCAATTCTCCAGAAATATTCTGTAAACGAATATGTAATCTTTGTCAGGCGTAGTATACGTAGTATTGTGTATTACGATCCAGTATCAGATGTCATATGCTAGGTCTGTGACTGGAATTGTGTCTGCCCCGTACGAAGCACATATCAGATCTCTGGTAACTAGTCTCTATAATGGGATAAACATGACCTAGTCATATTATCCCGATAGCTGCAGCATACAGAGTACCAGTTCCTTATCCTACGTGATCATCATCTCCATATGACTGAAGTGATACTTCCATCTTGACATCACACCCAATACATTATGATTCTCAATATACCCAGAAGAGGCGTACACAGAACCTGTTAAAGCCCCGGACGACCAAAACCAAAGTATATTGATTGTCGCAAGTATTAGCAATGCAAGTCTCAGGTTAAGACCAAATACACTTACCCTGATTCGGACTTCCATAGACACATAGTCATACTACCAATGGAATTCCGAGGGGTCTATCCAGAGCGAAGCTGTTTCCGTACCATCGGTAAACACAACCTCCTATTACACTTGCATGAGTATCCAATACCCAAATATATGAGAACTATGTCGTTATGCTCCCACAACGTGCACAAGTGTAATACTAGTCTATTCTGCATTATCGATGTCCAATCTCGATAATACTATGACTAGGGATGATTTAATGATTAAACCTTCGTGGATTGATACTGTCTCATATCATCTCAATCCGGAACTAATCATAAGGACTTTTATCATTTATGTATCCCGGTAATCCAATTACAAATGATAAAAGAGCAATTCCCTTTGTCACATAGTTAATTTGTACAACGACACCATGTTCTGTACAAATAGTGATGTTATGGGTCATAATTGTCCAACAATCTCCCATTTGGCCTATAGCCAATCACTCAAGTGTCCTACACCTGAACTATGTACGGGTCGCTCAAACTTTTGCTGAGAAATAGGTTTTGTCAGCGGATTTGCAAGGTATCATCTTATGCGATTTATTAGATCATCACATCGCCACGATGTATGATTTTACGAATCAGATGAAATGGTTGAAGTATATACTTGGATCGTTGATGAGACCATTAATTCTTTAGCTTGTGCTGTAGCCTAGCTCAACTGCTAACAGAACTACATCCAATCTAATTAGGATTATATAGATCCAAAATGCTTCTTTTGCTGCCTCAGCTGCAGCAATATTCCGCTTTTGTTGTTTATTCGGCAATAGTATCTTGCTTAGAAGATTTCCAGCTCACTATTCCATTATTCAAACTATATAGTACCCTTATTGCGACTTACAGTCGTTATTTTCGGTTTGGATACTTGCAGCAGTGAACCCAGTCACTTCAAGTTCTATTTCTCCATAGCTTAAGAAAGCATCTTTAGTTCTTCTAAGATACTTAAGGATGTTCTTAACATCAATCCAGTGACCTGTTGGATAGTTATGACCCATAGTGTCACTATTTATACAGATCATGGTGTGTTGTTGTACAAATTAACTATGTGACAAAGGGAATTGCTCTTTTATCATTTGTGATTAGATCACCAAGATATATAAATGATGAAAGGTCCATATGATTAGATCCGGATTGAGATGATATGAGACAGTATCAATCCACGAAGGATTAATCATTAAATATCCATAGTCAGAGTATTATCGAGATTGGACATCGATAATGCGGAAAAGACTAGTATTACATTTGTGCGCGTTGTGAGAGCATAACAGCATAGTTCTCATATATTTGGGTATAGGATACTCATGCAAGTGTAATATGAGGTTGTGTTTACCGATGGTACGGAAACAGCTTCGCTCTGGATAGACCCATCGGAATTCCATTGGTAGTATGACTATATGTCTTTGGAAGTCCGAAATCAGGGTAGGAGTATTTGGTCTTAACCTGAGACTTGCACCGCTAATGCTTGCGACAATCAATATACTTTGTTTTTGGTCATCCAGGGCTTTAACAGGTTCTGTGTACACCTCTTCTGGGTATATTGAGAATCGTAGTGTATTGGGTGTGATGTCAAGACGGAAGTATCACTCCAGTCATAGTGGAGATGATGGTCACCTAGGATACGGAACTTGTTCTCTTATATGCTACAGCTATCAGGATATTATGACTAGGTCATGTATATCCAATTATAGAGACTAGTTACCAGAGATCCGATATGTGCTTCGTACTGGGCAGACATAATTCCAGCCCCAGGCCTAGCATGTGACATCCGATACTGGATCGTAATACGCAATACTACGTATACTACGCCTGATATAGATCACATATTCCTGTAAGAATATTTCTGGAGAATTGGGTAGGCATGGCGCTTTGCTAGAAGCCAACCTTGTCTTGTAAATCGGTAAAAACGTAGTACTAGGTACGTACGTGTTCGGATAGTCCGACAACCGGATTTACTGCCAATATATCCGGAGATCTCATGGGTCGCTTCCCAAAGATTCACTGATGCGTATGACTCGCACTTTATTAATCTGGGATTAATTAGATGAGAGAGAAAATTAATCTGGGATTAATTACGGAGATATTTTATCTGGGATAAAATATTATTTAAAAGAGAGAAAACGATTAATTTTGGAATTAATCGATAAAATAATATATTCGATATATTATACGAAATTGGATTTCGACGCGGAATTGAAATTAGATTTTAATTCGGGCGAACGATTTAATTTAGAATTAATTCGTTAGCGACGTGAATAGTGATTTTGCTAGGCATAATTATTTAATTACGTCGCAACGGAAAATTCGTTAATTTGGAATTAGCAAACCCGAGCCCGAGAGTGTTTGCGGGCGCACTCGCATTGCGAACTTAAGTGCGGCCCACAAGTCACGTCAAGCGTCACATCAACTAGTCAACTTGGTGCTTTAAAGTGATGGAAGTTGTTAGTTGTTGGTTGAATGTAAATCACTATTGTGTGAAAGCATGAAAGACATATACCATTATTTTAATAATTGGTATTTGACTTTTCATTTTTGGTATTAGATACACTTTTTTACACACAACATATTTTGGTATCTCTCTCTCACTCTCTTCTCTCTTTGCTCACGGCCTATGGCCTTTTCTTCTCATTTTTCTGTCAAAAAACCGAGAATGAAGAAGAAGTGCAAGGGTGATTTTTGTGGCAAAAATTACCAAGTGCTAGCACACATCCGAGTCTTGCAAAGGTGATAGGGAAACCCACCCGTGGGCATGGAATCACATCAGAATGCTTAGAGCTTGATGAACTATCATTGCTGAATTTGGAGGAGCAAAATGGAGCCATTGTCGTGAGCTTCAAAGGGCTTAAAAGTTTTTGTTGTTCCTCGCATCGCCTCAACCAATCATTGTAAGTATTCTGAAACTTCTTTGAGTATTCGCACATGAATTTCATTGCTTGAAAATGATCTCGAGACCTTAGAGAAACCCAACAATGGCATCAGAGCCATTTGAGCATGAAATTTGAACTTAGGGTTAAAATTGGGTAAATTGAATTTGATCATGATTTGATAAAATTACTTGATTAAGTATGTTTGAATGATGTTTAATTGAAGTTGGATATGATCAATTTCATGAAAAGTTGATTGGATCAATTTTTGCCCAATTTCTAGGCTTGGCCGAGAGGTACATGACCCTAATTGTCATGGTATTTTGTGTTTTCGATCATTGGATGAGTTGGAAAACATTGGGTAATGTTGATTTGTAATTCAATTGGATTGAAAACGAAATCAGATTATAAAACCCCTAAAATGCTGAGACAAAGGTAGCATGGAAAATGATTGATTTTTGATTAAAATGTGTTGGACATGTTTTGATCATAATGAGCATAATTAATTGTACAAATTTGTGTTTTGAAATGTTAATTTGGGTAATTAATTATGGCATACACTTTAGTTAATTAAGTTATAAAATTTGGAATTTGGTAATTTAATTAATTGGGCCTATTTTGTTAATTGGGCTTGTAAAGTTGTAATTGGGCTTATTGGGCTTGGTTGTACCAAGATTGGGTTTAGGCTAAATTGGTTGGATCCAATTGGGCCCAAACCCATTTCCATAAAGTCCAATTATGACTTAATGGACCTTTAAAGTTTAATTGGGCCTAATGGGCCTAAATTGATTTGTAGGCTTATGGGGTTATTCCTTGATTGGGCTTTGGTTGCCGAAGCCCAAGCCTTAAGAAATTAATTGAAAGCCCATTGGACTTTAATTAAATTAACATTGGATGTTAATCGGGCTTTGAGACCCGTAACGGTTAGATTTAGAATCTAAGTCGTAAAAGTTCGTTAATAAAGTGTAATATTTAATTTGGAATTAAATAAATAAATTAGTATTAAATACATATTAAATTGGATTTAATGATGTAGTTTACTTTAATTCAAGAATTCGTACTTTGAGTACTTATTCGCGAAACGAGTCGGACTCACGCAAAATCAAATCGTTGTTTGAACATTGGATGGTCATTAATATTCAGATTAATTAATTGGATTAGATTGATTGATAACATGCTTGTGTGAATACATGAATGCGATGCATGAATAATGTATATCGGATGGATATTAGATGGGTGGGGTAATTTTGGAAATTGTTGTAATAAATTTAGAATTTATTAATTGGACCTGCGTGTCCAGCCTATTACCTCATAACTCTTTGTATTTCTCTTCTCACCTATTCCCCTTAATGTAAATGAGGTTTCTTTATAAGTGTTATGTAACGGGTAGAAGTAATACTTGTGCTAGCGGGAGAGAGGAAATGGAGAGATTTGATCTAGGAACAATGTGTTAAGTATTCATCCGCATATCATTATTATATTTATTTACGCGCCTTATTATGTGTTTAGAATGCATGTTTAAGGGTGTATGATGATGAGACCTTAACAAAGATAATTAATTGGTTGCCAATTACATGCGAAAAACCCTCAAATAATATTAAGCGTTTTTCCTTCCATTGAGTGATTCTTACTCAAGATCCAAGACTGGCATTGGTTTGTTGGCCAAAGTTAAGGCCTTTCTCCGTCGCGGATGTGTTTGAATCATGAAGGCTTTGTTCCATATCGGTGTCTTGTCCAAGTTGTGATTTGTTGGCCAAAGTCAAGATCACTTCTTGTCCATCGACATTGATTACGAAGCTTTCCAAGGTCAATGGGTTCCGCTTAACTGGGATCACTAAGTTTGTTGTGCCAAAGTCAAGGCTTAATTGATTCAGAGGAAAAAGGTTAGGCAATATATTGGATATATTGGAATATATAAGATATATGTTTCGGACTTGGATGTCCACCTACTGGATCTAGGAATTGGATGGGATCCAATTGATCTTAGAGATCTACCTAGTTAATTATCATACAATTTGTTGGCCAAAGTCAAGATTGTGTGCTATTTAACGGGATCCTAGCCCACTAGGAAACAAGGTTTCCCGAGTACTCAACAGAGGGTTAGAGGCTCGCCGAAAAATAGTGGGAGGCAAGTATTAAATTTGCAATATTCGTTTAGTTACTTGTCATACGCGTTCATTTCAATTTTTCGTCGTTACATTAATATATTAGTTGGACTAATATTTAATAGTTGTTTTAAAACAGTTGGATTGTATTCAAACTATTTCATTTATAGTTGATTATATAATTGGATTATAGTAATCAATATATTTGAATTAACAAATTGAATTATAGTTGATTTTATAATTGGATTATAGTAATCAACATAATTGAATTTAATCAATTTAATTATAGTTGATTATATAGTTGGACTATAGTAATCATTATAATAAATAGTACTTGAAATCGTTGATTAAATAGTTGGACTATTAGAATCAAGATAAAATTGAAAGATTGGTGTTTAAAACATAATCCTGGGTGAAAATGTATTTAAACGACTTTAATTTTCAAATTGGGAATAATATTTCAGGATAGTCCTGAAAACTAAGAAGTTACTTTATTTGATAAAATAACATCTTAGGCCTAAGCCTGAAGTTAAGCAAATAGTAGAGCATGATCTTTGGAAGATTCGTGTGATGATAACTTTAGTGCTTAATCCATTATGCTTGTCGCATAAACTCCTTAATTTCTTAATCAGAACTAAGGATTAGATCATTAAAGTATGATATTGAAATTGAAGGATCTTCATAGATCTATCCTTAGATTTTAGAAGTACCAAATTGCAATAATAAACTCTTGGAGAGTTAATGGCTATTCTCAAGGAGACAAAGCCAAGGTTTGCAATAAGGCAAGAAGCGCAAGGCGCATCTTACTTCAATATTCTAGAAGGCCAAGGCTTGGCCAAAGGCTTTTGGAGTGTGGAAAAGGACAAAGGTAAAGTCATTATAATCTTCTAATAAGATAAATGACATATCCCAAAATGTCTGCCTAAATTGTGGCGGACGGGATCAAGGAAGTGTGACTGCCGTATGGACAAGGCAGACATGAAGGAATTGAAGAACGAGCAAGGCTCCGACTTCAAATATGTTTGTTATAAATATGTTCACTACTAGTATTAAAATTGGATTTTAGATACTAAATGTGGTACATAAATATGCACTGGTGTGCAGAATCTACTATAAGCAGGATACTGACTTCAGTTGAGATTTTTTCTGCGAATCGGAAACGGGACGAAAGTCGCTGTTTTAACCATAGAAACCTAAGTTTAGGAACTACCCTTCGGATATGTACTTAAATTAGGAAACTTTTATAATGTAACTAGTTTGACTAGAAACATTATCTCTATATCAGTGTTTAATCCGTTGCGGATATACCTCTATATTCTAGAACACTAAAGTGTTTTATTTTATAAAGATGATATTGAGATAAACACATTAGATGTGAATAACAGTATTTATATTTTGAATATAAATAAATCTCAAACGTATAACATGACAAACATATAGCTCAAACTGATTTGATCAGATGAAACTTAATTGTGGCATTGTTGTCTGGGACACAATTAAACAAGACTCGTATATCCACACTTTCGAAGAGTGGGTACTAGAACAAATTTGATTCCATTCAAATAAAGTCTACGAATCTAGTTTACTGGGCAAAGTGCCTAAAACGTCATTTTACTTGGTAAAAGTGTAAGTGCCACCGATCTGTTAGCCCTAGTTCATAGTGAAGCAAGTGGGCCCATATCTAGCTAAGCTAGAGGTGGATATGAATATTTTGTGACCTTTACGGATGTGGCATCGCGTTATGGTTATGTGTTTCTTTTGAAACATAAATCGGAAACTTTCAGAAAGTTTCGACACGAAGTAGACAAACAGATCGGCTAAAGTATAAAACCATCACGGTTAGACCATGATGAAAAAACTTAAGCAATAAGTTTCTCAAATACTTGAAAGAGTACATTATTCTTTCAATGAGGACTCCTCTCGGAATAGGCCAAGTGGGAGATTGTTGGACAATTATGACCCATAGCGTCACTATTTGTACAGATCACGGTGTTATTGTACAAATTAACTATGTGACAAAGGAGATTGCACTCTTATCATTTTTCATTAGATCACCTAGATATATAAATGATAGGGGGTCCTTATTATTTATTCCTGGATTGAGAATGATATGAGACAGTATCATTCCACGAATGATAAATCATTAAATATCTCTAGTCAGAGTATTATCGAGATTGGACATCGATAAATACGTAAAAGACTAGTATTACACTTGTGCGTGTTGTGAGGGCACAATGACATAGTTCTCATATATTTGGGTATAAGATACTCACGCAAGTGTAATAGGAGGTTGTGTTTTACCGATGGTACGGGAAACAGCTTCGCTCTAGATAGACCCCCTCGGAATTCCATTGGTAGTATGACTATGTGTCTATGGAAGTCCGAATTCAGGATAGGTGTATTTGGTCTTAACCTAAGACTTGCACCGCTAATACTTGCGACAATCAATATACTTTGGTTGAGGTCGTCCAGGGCTTTAACAGGTTCTGTGTACGCCAATACTAGGTATATTGAGAATCGTGGTGTGTTGGGTGTGATGTTAAGACGAAAGTATCACTCCAATCATATGGAGATGATGGTCACGTAGGATACGGAACTCGTTCTCTTATATGCTCGAGCTATCGGGATATTA
This sequence comes from Zanthoxylum bungeanum, assembly GCA_019454045.1. Lineage (NCBI taxonomy): Eukaryota > Viridiplantae > Streptophyta > Magnoliopsida > Sapindales > Rutaceae > Zanthoxylum > Zanthoxylum bungeanum. Next base: position 35,298 of record SKCR01014095.1, on the reverse strand, counting down.
TTACTAGGTCATGTTTATCCGATTATAGAGACTAGTTGCCAGACATCCGATATGTGCTTCGTACGGGGCAGACACAATTCCAGCCCCAGGCCTAGCACGTGATCATCTGTTGCTGGATCGAAATACGTAATACTAGGTATACTACGCTTGATATAGATCACATATTCCTATAAGGATATTTCTGGAGAATTGGATAGGCATGGCGCTTTGCTAGAAGCCAACCTTGTCTTGTAAATCGGTACAAACGTTGTACTAGGTACTTACGTGTTCGGATAGTCCGACGACCGAATTTACTGCCAACATATCGGGGATCTCATGGGTCGCTTCTCGAAGATTCACCGATGATGTATGACTCGCACTTTATTAATATGGGATTAATTTGATGAGAGAGAAAATTAATCTGGGATTAATTACAGAGATATTTTATCTGGGATAAAATATTAATTAAAGAGAGGGAACGATTAATTTGGAATTAATCAATAAAATAATATATTTGATATATTATACGAAATTGGATTTCGACGCGGAATTAAAATTAGATTTTAATTCGGGCGAACAAATTAATTTAGAATTAATTTGTTAGTGACGTGAATAGTGATTTCGCTAGGCGTAATCGTTTAATTACGTCGCAACGGAAAATTCGTTAATTTGGAATTAGCGAACCCGAGCCCAGGATTATTTGCGAGCGCATTCGTATTTCAAATTCGAGTACGGCACGCAAGTCAAATCGCAAGTCGCATCAAGCGTCAAATCACGTGTCACTTTGAGTGATGTGACAATTGATTGATTGACTGAGTGATTGATTGATGTGGTAGTTGAAAAGCATTAATAGGCTTTTGCTTTTTGACTTTTTGGTAAATGAAAAATGATTTTATGTATTTGTTTTGTTTTTGGAAAATAAAATAAATATATATATATATAAACATTTTTCTTTTCTCTCTCTCTTACCACTTTCGGTCTTCTCCTTTTTCCCTCCTCTTCTCTCACGGCTTGGAGCCACTTTCTCCTTCTTCCTTTTCTGGTTTTTGCCGAGAAGCAGTGAAAAGAAATGATGATTTTGTTGCAAAATCAAGTGCTAGCTCACACTTGAGTCATCCTAAGGTGATAAGGCAGTGAACACATGAGCATGAAATCGTTTTTGAAGCTTGAAGCTTGGAGCTTCAATGGAGTCTTCAATGGCCGAATCTTGGAGGAGCTTGAGGAGCCAAAACCGAGCAGTCCACTGCCAAGGGGAGCTACTGCCGTGACTTTTGAGGGAGCTTGAAGGCTTTGTTCTTCGCGTCGCAAGATTCGTTCATTGTGAGTATATTTCTGCCATTCTCCTTTGTTGTATTCATGCGTTTTTCTTGCTTGATTTCATTTTTGGGACCTAATTAGAAACCAACAATGGTATCAGAGCTTATATCAAGCATGAAAGTTTTTGGGTTTAAAATTGGGCAAAATCGATTTGAGCATCAATTGGTTAAATTGTTTGATTTAGTATGCTTGAATGAGGTTGAATTGAAGTTGTGCATGATCAATTTCAAGAAAATTGGATTGGATCAATTTTCCCCAAAAGCTTAGGCTTGGCCGAAAATGTATAAGCCCTAATGTCTTGGTAATTTTTGTTTGTTTGATCATTGAATGACTTAAAACAATTGGGTAAAGTTGATTTGAGGTTTAATTGGATTGAATTTTGAATTGGACAATTTTCCCCAAATTAGAGGCTTGGCCGAAACTAATGGGTTTTTGAAATTCATGGTGTTTTTTTTGATTTTGATTCATTAGATGAGTTGAAATGATTTGGGAAATGATGATTGTGGATTCAATTGGATTGAAACCGAATCGGATGAAAAAACCCCTAATTGCCGAGAATAATAATGCCTGAGAATGGGTTTGATTTTGATTAAATTGTGTTGGACACTATTTGATGTTAAAGTGCATGATTAATTAGGCTAATTGATGTTTTAGAAATATAAATGGGTGATTAATTGTGTATTACACTTAGGTTAATTAATTATGGAATTTGGAATTTTATAAGTTAATTAATTGGGTTTAAATTGAATTTGGGCCTTAAAGGTTGTAATTGGGCTTTTGGGCTTGGTTGTACCAAGTTAGGTTTAGGCCAATTTGGTTGGATCCAATTGGGCCCAAAACCGCATCCATAAAGTCCAATTATGACTTAATGGACCTTAATTATTTAATTGGGCCTAATGGGCCAAAATTGATTTCTGGGCTTATGGGGTAAATCCCGGATTGGATTTTGGTTATTCGGTTTGACCCGAGTTGACCAAAAGTCCACGCCTTAAGAAATTAATTAAAAGCCCATTGGACTTCAATTAAATTAATATTGGATATTAATCGGGCTTTGAGACCCGTAACGATTGAATTTGGAATTTAAGTCGTAAAGGTTTATAATAAAGTGTAATATTTAATTTGGAATTAAATAGTGAATTAGAATTAAATACAAATTGAATTGGATTTAATTATGTAATTTAATTTAATTCAAGAATTCGTACTTTGAGTACTTATTCGCAAAACGAGTTTGACTCGAGCAAAATCAAATCATTGTTTGAACATTGGATGATCATTAATTATCAGATTAATTAATTGGATTAGATTGATTGATAACATTCTTGTGTGAATACATGGTTGCGATGCATGAATAATGTATATCGGATGGATATTAGATGGGTGAGGCAATTTTAGAAATTGTTGTAATAAATTTGATTTATTAATTGGACCTGCGAGTCCAGCCTTATCACCTCTATACTCTTTGTATTCTCTTCTCACCTATTCCCCTCAATCAATAAATGAGGTTTCTTTAGAAGTGTAGTGTAACAGGTAGAAGTAAATACATGTGCTAGCGGGAGAGAGAAAATGAGAGATTTGATCTAGGATCAATTTGTAAAGTATCCATCCGCATATCATTATTATTTTATTCATATGCGCTTTATTATGTGTTTAGAATGCATGTTTAAGGGTGTATGATGATGAGACCTTAACAAAGATAATAAATTGGTTGCCAATTTGCACGCGAAAAACCATCGCTAAATATTAAGCGTCTTTCCTTCCATTGAGTGATTCTCACTCAAGATCCGAGATGGCATTGGTTTGTTGGCCAAAGTCAAGGCCTTTGTCTGTCGAAGATGTGTTTGAATCACGAAGGCTTTGTTCCATATCAGTGTCTTGTCCAAGTTGTGGTTTGTTGGCCAAAGTCAAGACCACTTCTTGTCCATCGACATTGATTACGAAGTTTTCCATGGTCAATGGGTCGCGCTTGACTGGGATCACTAAGTTTGTTGTGCCAAAGCCAATGCTTAGTTGATTCAGAGGAAAAAGGTTAGGCAATACATTGGATGTATTGGCATATATATGATATATGTTTCGAACTTGGATGTCCCCCTACCGGATCTAGAAATTGGATTGGATCCAATTGATCTTAGAGATCTACCTAGTTAATTATCATACAATTTGTTGGCCAAAGTCAAGATTGTGTGATATTTAACGGGATCCTAGCCCACTAGGAAACACGGTTTCCCGAGTACTCGACAGAGGGTTAGAGGCTCGCCGAAAAATAGTGGGAGGCAAGAATTGAATTTGCAATATTCGTTTAGTAACTTGTCATACGCGCTCAATCACAAATTATTTCGTCGTTAGATTAAATGTTAGTTGGACTAATATTTAAATTGTTGTTTTAATAAACAGTTGGACTGTATTATAGTTGATTATATAATTGGATTATAGTAATCAATATATTTGAATTAATTAATTTCAATTAATAATTGATTTTATAGTTGGACTATAGTAATCAATATAATTAAGGTTAATTGATTTAAATTATATTTGATTGTATAGTTGGACTATAATAATCATTATAATACATAGTACCACAAATCGTTGATTAAATAGTTGGACTATTAGAATCAAGATTTAATTGAAAGATTGACATTTAAAACATAATCCTAGGGAAAATGTATTTAAATGATTTAATTTTTCAAATTAGGAATATATTTCAGGATGGTCCTGGAAATTAATAAGTTATTTTATTTGATAAAATAATATATTAAGCCTAAGCCCGGAGTTAAGCAAACAGTAGAGCATGATATTTGGAATATTCATGTGATGACAACTTTAGTGCTTAATCCACTAAGCTTGTCGCGGTAGACTCCTTAATTTCTGAATCAGAACTAAGGATTAGATCCTTAAAGTATGATAATGAAATTGAAGGATTTTCATGGATCTATTTTAGATCTTTGAAATACTAAAATTGCAATAAATAATTCTTGGAGAATTAATGACTAATCTCAAGGAGATAAAGTCAAAGTTTGCAATAAGGCAAGTAGCGCAAGGCGCACCTTACTTCGATATTCCAGAATGCCAAGGCTTGGCCAAAGGCTTCTGGAGTGGTAAAAACAGCAAAGGCAAAATCATTATAATCTTCTAGGAAGATAAAAAGACATATCCCAAGAAGGAATTGAAGACAAGCAAGGCTCTGACTTCAAATATGATTGTCATAATTATGTTCACAACTAGTATTGAAATTGGATTTTAAATACTTAGTGTGGTACATAAAATATATGTATTGATGTTCAGAATCTATTTTGAACAGGATTTTGACTTCAATAGAGATTTATCTGCGAATTGTAAACAGGACGAAAGTCGCTGTTTTAACCGTAGATAGCTAAGTTTAGGAACTACCCTAAGGGTATGTACGTAAATTAGGAAACTGTTATAATGTAACTAGTTTGACTAGGAACATTATCTCTATATCAGTGCATAATCCGTTGCGGATGTACCTTTATATCATAGAACACTAAAATGTTTTATTATATAAAGATGATATTGAGATAACCACATTAGATGTGAATAACAATATTTATATTTTGAATATAAATAAATCTCAAATATATAACATGACAAATAAATAGCTCAAACTGATTTGATCAGAAGAAACTAATTGTGGCATAGTTTTCAGAGACACAATTTAAACAAGACTCGTATATCCACACTTTCGAAGATTGGGTACTAGGACTAATTTGATTCTATTCAAATAAAGTCTATGAATCTAGTTTATTGGGCAAAGTGCCTAAAACACTATTTACTTGGTAAAAGTGCAAGTGCCACCGATCTGTTAGCCCTAGTTCATAGTGAAGCAAGTGGGCCCATATCTAGCTAGGCTAGATGTGGATATGAATATTTCGTGACCTTTACGGATATGGCATCGCGTATGGTTATGTGTTTCTTTTGAAGAACACAAATCAGAAACTTTCAGAGTTTCGACACGAAATAGACAAACAGATCGGCTAAAGTATTAAACCGTCACGGTAAGACCGTAATGGAAAATACTTAAGCAATAAGTTTCTCGTATACTTGAAAGATTATAGTATTCTTTCAAAGAGGACTCCTCCCGGAACACGTCATCTTGACGGTGTGTCTGAACAGGATTAACCGAATTTTGTTAGACATGATAAGGTTAATCACGAGTCGCTCTGAGCTACTAGTTCCTTCAATGGATAAGCTTTAAACAGTGCAAGAACTTATTTAGAATAAGGTTCCATAAGAATCTGTTAGACAGATTTCATATAATATATGAACGGGAAAGAAACCAGGTTTCACATTCCTGATAATTTGGGTGTGCTAGGCATATGTTTGGATGATACCAAACTAGAACCCAAATTGGATAAGTGCCAATTGTAGGTTATCCTAGGGATACAATAAGTATAGTACTTATACAATTCACATGAGAACAATTTATTGTTGCTCACCATGCGGTTTTCCTAAGAGGAATACCGATATGCAGTGGTAAGTGGGATGATAGTAAAACTCGATGAAAATCGGAGTAATACTATTCCTGGCACCGAATCCTAATGGAACATAAATAGTTCATCAATGATGATACTAAACCATTAATCTTCGAATATACAAGAACCGCGTAGTCGGAGAGAATCAGAAAACAACCTGGGGTATGAGTTTCTGATCTCACCTCATAAAGATGTCTATCTTATTGAGATATACCAACTGACTACGTATGAGGAAGTGATACAAGGTATCAACTCCCGATTATGACAAAGTGTCATGAGTCCGAAATGGATTCCATGTATATCAACAAGTTTGGATACTAGTTGATGTACCGCAAGGCATTGTGCCTATTGGTACTATATAAGTCTTCAAGGAAGACATACATGGATGGCAACATACCAACGTATAAAGCTAGGCTTTTAGTGAAAAGGTATCGTTATCAATATTGTGTCGATTACGATTCAACCTTTTACCTGTTGCCACGATAAATCCGTTTGGATAATGCTTGCAAATGCTGCATGTTTCATTCATGAAATGTGACAGCTGAATGCCAAAACTGTTTTCCTTAACGGAAACCTTCAGAGGATTTTACAACATCTCTGACGGTTTTGTCGAACCATAACAAGCAAACTAGGTTTGCAGGTTATTCGATCCATAGATGGATTGAAGCAAGCATTAAGTTCTTGGAATTATCGTTTTGATGTAATCATAATGGTGTATGATTTAATTCAAAACGAAAATAATTCTTGTGTATATAAGGAGGTTAGTGGGAGCGCGCACTGACAGTGAATGTCCTGAGTAATGATGATATATCATTTCTTGGAAATGATATTCCCATAATATAATCGGTGAAAGCTTGGCTTTCATGATAACGACTATAAGTCGTAACAACGGTACTATAAAAGTTTGAATAACGGTACAATGAGCTAGAAATCTTCCAAGCAAGATACTGTTACCGAATAAACAACAAATGCGAGTTATTGCTGCAGCTGAGGCAGCAATAAAACCTTCTGGGTCGATAACAAATCTAATTAGATTAGATATAATTCTGTTAGCAGCTGAGCTAGGCGTCAGCCTAGGCTAAAGAATTAATGGTCTCATCAACGATCCAGATAAATACTTCAATTATTCATCTGATTCGTTCGGATCATTCATCGTGGCGATGTGATGATCGAATAAATCGCATCAGATGATAATCATGCAAATCCGCTGACGAAAACCTTTTCTCAGCAGTTTGAGCCAACCGTACATAGTTCGGGTGTCAGACACTCGAGTGACTGGCTATAGGCCAAGTGGGAGATTGTTGGACAATTATGACCCATAGCGTCACTATTTGTACAGATCACGGTGTTGTTGTACAAATTAACTATGTGACAAAGGAGATTGCACTCTTATCATTTGTGATTAGATCACCTAGATATATAAATGATAGGAGGTCCTTATGATTTGTTCCTGGATTGAGAATGATATGAGACAGTATCAGTCCACGAATGATAAATCATTAAATATCCATAGTCAGAGTATTATCGAGATTGGACATCGATAAATATGTAAAAGACTAGTATTACACTTGTGCGTGTTGTGAGGGCACAACGATATAGTTCTCATATATTTGGGTATAGGATACTCACGCAAATGTAATAGGAGGTTATGTTTTACCGATGGTACGGGAAACAGCTTCGCTCTAGATAGACCCCCTCGGAATTCCATTGGTAGTATGACTATGTGTCTATGGAAGTCCGAATTCAGGGTGGTGTATTTGGTCTTAACCTGAGACTTGCACCGCTAATACTTACGACAATCAATATACTTTGGTTGAGGTCGTCCAGGGCTTTAACATGTTCTGTGTACCCCATACTAAATATATTGAGAATCGTGTGTGTTGGGTGTGATGTTAAGACGGAAGTATCACTCCAGTCATATGGAGATGATGGTCACGTAGGATACGGAACTCGTTCTCTTATATGCTCGAGCTATCGGGATATTATTACTAGGTCATGTTTATCCGATTATAGAGACTGGTTGCCAGACATCCGATATGTGCTTCGTACGGGGCAGACACAATTCCAGCCCCAGACCTAGCACGTGATCATCCGATGCTGGATCGAAATACGCAATACTAGGTATACTACGCTTGATATAGATCACATATTCCTATAAGGATATTTCTGGAGAATTGGATAGGCATGGCGCTTTGCTAGAAGCCAACATTGTCTTGTAAATCGGTACAAACATTGTACTAGGTACTTACGTGTTCGGATAGTCCGACGACCGAATTTACTGCCAACATATCCGGAGATCTCATGGGTCAGATTCACCGATGATGTATGACTCGCACTTTATTAATCTGGGATTAATTTGATGAGAGATAAAATTAATCTGGGATTAATTACGGAGATATTTTATCTGGGATAAAATATTAATTAAAGAGAGAGAACGATTAATTTAGAATTAATCGATAAAATAATATATTTGATATATTATACGAAATTGGATTTCGACGCGGAATTAAAATTAGATTTTAATTCGGGCAAACGAATTAATTTAGAATTAATTCGTTAGCGACGTTAATAGTGATTTCGTTAGGCGTAATCATTTAATTACGTCGCAATGGAAAATTCGTTAATTTGGAATTAGCGAACCCGAGCCCGGGATTATTTACGAGCGCATTCGCATTTCGAATTCGAGTGCGGCACGCAAGTCAAATCGCAAGTCGCATCAAGCGTCAAATCACGTGTCACTTTGAGTGATGTGACAATTTGATTGATTGATTGAGTGATTGATGTGGTAGTTGAAAATCATTAATGGGCTTTTGCTTTTTGACTTTTTGGTAAATGAAAAATGATTTTATTTATTTGTTTTGTTTTTGGAAATAAAATAAAATATATATATATATATATATATAAACATTTTTCTTTTCTCTCTCTCTTACCACTTTCGGTCTTCTCATTTTTCCCTCATCTTCTCTCACGGCTTGGAGCCACTTTTTCCTTCTTCCTTTTCTGGTTTTTGCCGAGAAGCAGTGAGAATAAGATGATGATTTTGTTGCAAAATCAAGTGCTAGCACACACTTGAGTCATCCTAAGGTGGTAGGGCAGTGAACACATGAGCATGGAATCGTTTTTGAAGCTTGAAGCTTGGAGCTTCAATGGAGTCTTCAATGGCCGAATCTTGGAGGAGCTTGAGGAGCCAAAACCGAGCAGTCCACTGCCAAGGGGAGCTGCTGCCGTGACTTTGAGGAGCTTGAAGACTTGTGTTCTTCGCGTCGCAAGATCCGTTCATTGTGAGTATGTTTCTGCCATTCTCCTTTGTTGTATTCATGCGTTTTTCTTGCTTGATTTCATTCTTGGGACCTAATTAGAAACCAACATCAATTTGACGGTGTGTCTGATGGGAGAAACCAAATTTTGTTAGACATGATCAGGTTAATCATGAGTCGCTCTGAGCTACAATTTCCTTCAAGGGATATGCATTAACAGTGCAGAACTTATTTTGAATAAGGTTCCATAAAAAAATCTGTTTGATAGACTTCATATTAGATATGAACAGGAAAGAAATCGGGTTTCTCATTCCTAAAATTTGGGAATGCTGGGCATACGTTTGGATGATACCAAACTAAAACCCAAATTGGATAAGTGCCTAAATTGTAGGTTATCCTAAGGAAACCTAAGTATAGTACTTATACAACTCACATGAGAACAATTTAATTGTTACTTACCATACGATTTTCCTAAGAGGAATACCTATATGCAGTGGTAAGTGGGAGGATAGTAAAACTCGATGAAAATCGGAGTAATACTGTTCCTGGCACTGATTCTTTAATCGAACACAAATAGTTCATCAAAGATGAAACTATACCAATAATCTTCAAATACACAAGAACCACGTAAGTCGGATAGAGTCAGAAGACAACCTGGGGTATGGGTTTCTGATCTCATCTCATAAAGATGTCAATCTTATTGAGGAATACCTACTGACTACGTATGAGGAAGTGATACAAGGTATCGACTCCCTATTATGGCAAAGTTCCATGATGTCCGAAATGGATTCCATGTAAATCAACCAAGTTTGGACACTAGTTGATGTACTGTAAGACATTGTGCCTATTGGTACTATATAAGTCTTCAAGGAAGACATACATGGAAGGCAACATACCAACGTACTAAGCTAGGCTTGTAGCGAAAATGTATCGTTATCAACATTTTGTCGATTACAACGAAACCTTTTAACTGTTGACACGGTAAATCCATCTGGATAATGCTTGCTGACGTTGCATGTTTCATTTATGAAATATGATAGCCGAACGTCAAAATCGTTTTCCTTAAACAGAAACCTTTTGGAGGATGTTTACAACATCCTGACAGTTTTGTCGTACCCATAACTAGCAAACAAGGTTTGCAGGTTATTCGATCCATGTATGGATTGAAGCAAGCATTGTGTTCTTGGAACTATCGTTTTGATGTAATCATAATGGTATATGATTTAATTCAAAACGAAATGATTCTTGTGTATATAAGAGGGTTAATGGGAGCGCACTGATAGTAAATGTCCTATATAATGATGACATATCATTTCTTGGAAATGATAATCCCATAATACAATCGGTGAAAGCTTGGATTTCATAAGAAAATTCTCCGTAGAATCTTGGAGAAACAACCTTTATTCTAGGAATAAAGATCTACTGGGATAGATCTAAAAGTTATTGATACTCTCCGAGAACTCGTACATTGAAAAATGTACGCGACCTGGAGCCTCATACGCTTTGAGCATATGGAGTCACAATCGGGCCGATCCAAGTGATAGTCACTGGATTGAAGGTAAGAACATCCTTTAGTATCTTAGATGAACTAAGGATGCTGTTTTAAACTATGGAGAATGAGAACTTGAAAGTGACTGGGATCACTGCTGCAAGTTTCCTAACCGATAAAAACGACTATAAGTCGTAACAACGATACTATACAGTTTAAATAAAGGAACAGTGAGCTGGAAATATTCCAAGCAAGATACTGTTACTGAATAAACAACAAAAGCGGGTTATTGCTGCAGCTGAGGCAGCAATAGGAGCCATTTGGGTCGATAATAATCCTAATTAGATTATGAGTAGTTTTGTTAGCAGCTGAGCTAGGCTTCAGCACAGGCTAAAGAATTAATGGTCTCATCAACGATCCAGATATATACTTTAACTATTCATCTAATTCGTTCGGATCATACATCGTGGTGATGTGATGATCGTATAAATCGCATCAGATAATAATCATGCAAATCCGCTGACGAAAGCATTTTCTCAACAGAAGTTTGAGCGAACCGTACATAGTTCGAGTGTAAGACACTTGAGTGACTGACTATAGGCCAAGTGGGAGATTGTTGGACAGTTATGACCCATAGCGTCACTATTTGTACAGATCATGGTGTTCTTGTACAAATTAACTATATGACAAAAGAAATTGCTCTTTTATCATTTGTGATTAGATCACCAAGATATATAAATGATAAAAGGTCCATATGATTAGATCCGGATTGAGATGATATGAGACAGTATCAATCCACGAAGGAATAATCATTAAATATCCCTAGTCAGAGTATTATCGAGATTGGACATCGATAATGCAGAAAAGACTAGTATTACACTTGTGCGCGTTGTGAGGGCATAATGACATAGTTCTCATATATTTCGGTATAGGATACATAGTTCTCATATATTTCGGTATAGGATACTCATGCAAGTGTAATAGGAGGTTGTGTTTACCGATGGTACTGAAACAGCTTCGCTATGGATAGACCCCTCGGAATTCCATTGGTAGTATGACTATGTGTCTATGGAAGTCCGAAATCAGGGTAGGTGTATTTGGTCTTAACCTGAGACTTGCACCGCTAATGCTTGCGACAATCAATATACTTTGGTTTTGGTCGTCCAGGGCTTTAACAGGTTCTGTGTACGCCACTTCTGGGTATATTGAGAATCGTAGTGTATTGGGTGTGATGTCAAGACGGAAGTATCACTCCAGTCATAGTGGAGATGATGGTCACCTAGGATACGGAACTTGTTCTCTTATATGCTGCAACTATCGGGATATTATGACTAGGTCATGTATATCCGATTATAGAGACTAGTTACCAGAGATCCGATATGTGCTTCGTACGGGGCAGACACAATTCCAGCCCCAGGCCTAGGATGTGACATCCGATACTGGATCGTAATACGTAATACTACGTATACTACGCCTGATATAGATCACATATTCCTGTAAGAATATTTCTGGAGAATTGGGTAGGCATAGCCCTTTGCTAGAAGCCAACCTTGTCTTGTAAATCGGTAAAAACGTAGTATTAGGTACGTACGTGTTCGGATAGTCCGACAACCGGATTTACTGCCAACATATCTGGGGATCATATGGGTCGCTTCCTGAAGATTCACCGATGACGTATGACTCGCACTTTATTAATCTGAGATTAATTAGATAAGAGAGAAAATTAATCTGGGATTAATTACGGAGATATTTTATCTGGGATAAAATATTTTTTAAAAGAGAGAAAACAATTAATTTTTGAATTAATCGATAAAATAATATATTCGATATATTATACGAAATTGGATTTCGACGCGGAATTGAAATTAGATTTTAATTCGGGCGAACGAGTTAATTTAGAATTAATTCGTTAGCCACGTGAATAGTGATTTTACTATGCATAATTATTTAATTACGTCGCAACGGAAAATTCGTTAATTTGGAATTAGCGAACCCGTGCCCGGGAGTGTTTGCGGGCGCACTCGCATTGCGAAATTAAGTGCGGCCCACAAGTCACATCAAGCGTCACATCAACTAGTCAACTTGGTTGCTTTAAAGTGATGGAAGTTGTTAGTTGTTGGTTGAGTGTAAATCACTCTTGTGTGAAAGCATGAAAGACATATACCATTATTTTAATAATTGGTATTTGACTTTTCATTTTTGGTATTAGATACACTTTTTTAAACACAACACATTTTGGTATCTCTCTCTCACTCTCTTCTCTCTTTGCTCACGGCCTAGGGCATTTTCTTCTCATTTTTCTGTCAAAAAACCGAGAATGAAGAAGAAGTGCAAGGGTGATTTTTGTGGCAAAAATTACCAAGTGCTAGCACACATCCGGAGTCTTGCGAAGGTGATAGGGAAACCCACCCGTGGGCATGGAATCACATCACAATGCTTGGAGCTTGATGAACTATCATTGCCGAATTTGGAGGAGTAAAATGGAGCCATTGCTGTGAGCTTCAAATGGCTTAAAAAATTTTTGTTGTTCCTCGCATCACCTCAACCGATCATTGTAAGTATTCCGCAACTTCTTTGAGTATTCGCACATGAATTTCATTGCTTGAAAATAATCCCGGGACCTTAGAGTAACCCAACATAACCATCACCTGGATTGGCCTGATCGTGATTCCATATGATCAAAGCATATGAGACACTAGGTCGCGTACATGTCTTTCAATGTACGAGTTCTCGAAGAGTGCCAACAACTTTTAGATCTATCCCAGTAGATCCTTATTCCTAGAATAAAGGTTGTTTCTCTCAAGTTATCTACGGAGAATTTTCATGAAAGCCAAGCTTTCACCGATTGTATTATGGGAATGTCATTTCCAAGAAATGATATATCATCATCATATAGGACAATCATTGTCAGTGCGCTCCCACTAACCTCCTTATATACACAAGAATCATTATCGTTTTGAATGAAGTCATATACCATTATGATATCATCAAAACGTTGGTTTCAAGAACACAATGCTTGCTTCAATCCATAAATGGGTCGATTTAACTTGCAAACCTTGTTTGCATGTTTTAGTACGACAAAACCATCAGGTTATTATATAAAACATCCTCCAAAAGGTTTCCGTTTAAGGAAAGTGGTTTTGACGTTCAGCTGCCATATTTCATAAATGAAACATGCAACATCAGCAAGCATTATCCGAATAGATTTAATCATGGCAATAGATGAAAAAATTTCATCGTAGTTGAAACTATGTCTTTGACGATACCCTTTCTGTACAAGCCTAGCTTTGTATATTTGTATGTTTCCATCCATGTATGTCTTCCTTGAAGACTCATATAGTACCAATAGGCACAATGCCTTACGGTACAACAACCAGTGTCCAAACATGGTTGGTATACATAGAATCCATTTCAGACTTCATGGCACTTTGCCATAATAAGGAGTCAATACTTTATATCACTTACTCATACGTAGCCGGTTCGTTTTCCTCAATAAGATTGACATCTTCATGAGGTGAGATCAGAAACCCATACCTCCCAGGTTGTTTTCTGACTCTATCTGACTTACGCGGTTCTTGTGTATTCGAAGATTGTGGTACAGTTTCATCCCTGATGAACTGTTTGTGTTTCGTTGAGGAATTCGTGCCTGGAACAGTATACTCTGATTTTCATCGAGTCTTACTTTTCTCCCACTTACCACTGCATATAGGTATTCCTCTTAGGAAAACCATATGGAGAGCAATAATTACATTGTTCTCTTGTGAGTTGTATAAGTATTATACTTTGGTTCCCCTAGGATAAGCCACAAATTAGGCACTTATCCGATTTGGGTTCTAGTTTGGTATCATCCAAACATATGCCCAGCATACCCAAATCTTCAGGAATGAGAAACCCAGTTTCTTTCCTGTTCATATCTAATATGAAGTCTGTCTAACAGATTTTCATGAAACCTTATTCAAAATAAGTATTGCACTGTTTAAATGTATATCCTTAGAAGGAAAATGGTAGCTCAGAGCGACTCATCATTAACCTTACCATGTCTAACAAAGTTCGATTTCTCTATTCGAACACACCGTCAGGTTGAGGTGTTCGGGGAGGAGTCCACTTTGAAAGAATACTATACTCTTTCAAGTAACTGATAAACTTATTGCTCAAGTATTTTTCACTACGGTCCAATCGTAATGTCTTAATACTTTTACCGATATGTTATTATACTTCGTGTCGAAACTCTTTGAATTACTCAAAAGTTTCTGACTTGTGTTTCATAAGATACACATAACCGTAACGCGATGCTACATCCATAAAGGTTACAAAGTATTCATATCCACCTCTAGCCTAGCTAAACATGGGCCCACTTACGTCACTATGAACGAGGGCTAACAGATCGGTGGCACTTGCACTTTTACCAAGTAAAAGGTGTTTTAGGCACTTTGCCTAATAAACTAGATTCGTAGACATTATTTGACTAGAATCAAATTCGTCCTAGTACCCACTCTTCGAAAGTGTGGATATACAAATCTTGTTAATATGTCCCAGACAACAATGCCACAAATAAGTCTCTTCTGATTAATTCAGTTTGAGCTATTTGTTTGTCATGTTATATGTATGAGATTCATTTATATTCTAAATATAAATACTGTTATTTACATCTAATGTGCTTATCTCAATATTATCTTTATAAACAAAACACTTAGTGTTCTAGAATATAAAGGTATACCCGCAATGGGTTAAACTTAGATATAGAGATAATGTTTCTAGTCAAACTAGGTACATTTTAACAGTTTCCTAATTTAGGTACATGCCCAAATGGTAGTTCCAAAACTTAGATTTCTACGGCCAAAACAGCGACTCTCGTCCCGTTCCCGACTCGCAGGTCAATCTCATCTGAAGCCAGTCTCCTACTTATCAGCAAAACCCGCACATCAATACATATATTTATGTACCACATCAAGTATATAAAATCCAATTTTAAAACCAGCAGTTGACATGTTTATAACAAACATACCTGAAGCCGGAGCCTTGCCCGTCTTCACTTCCTTCATGTCAGCTTTGTCCATATGGTAGCCACGCTTCCAGTGACCTCGTTTACCACAGTTTAGGAAGACATCTTGGGATATGTCCTTTGTCTTCTTAGAAGACTGTGACGATTTTACCTTTGCCCTTTTCCACACCCCAGAAGCCTTCGGCCAACCCTTGGCCTTCTGAGATGTCGAAGTAAGATGCGTCTTGCGCTTCTTGCCCTTTTACAAACTCTGGCTTTGTCTCATTGAGCATAGCCATTAACTCTCCAAGAGTTTTCTATTGCAATTAGTAATTTTAAGATCTAAGTATAGATCTATGAAGATCCTTAAATTTCAATAACATACTATAAGGATCTAATCCTTAATTCTGACGAAGAAATTAAGGAGTTTTTGCGGCAAGCATAACAGATTGAGCACTAAAGTTATCATCACATGAATCTTCCAAAGATCATGTTCTACTATTTGCTCAACTCCAGGCTTAGGCCCGAGATGTCACTCTATCAAATAAGATAACTTCTCAGTTCCCATGACTATCCTGAGGTTTTATTCCCAATCTGAAAATTAAAGCCGTTTAAAGACATTTTCACCCATGATTATGTTCTAAACACTAATCTTTCAGTTATCTTGATTCCAATAGTCCAACTATCCAATCAACGATTTCGGGTACAATTGAATATAATAATTACTATAGTCTAACTATATAATCAACTATAATTTGATTGATTAAATTCAAATATATTGGTACTATAATCCAATTATATAATCAACTATAAATGAAATAGTCTGAATACAGTCCAACTGTTTATTTAAAACAACATTTGAATATTAGTCCAACTAATATATATAAATAAATAAATAATGACGAAAAATGAAATGAGCGCGTATCGGCAAGTATCTAAACGAAATTGCAAATTTAATACTTGTCTCCCACTATTTTTCGGCGAGCCTCTAACCTTATGTGGAGTACTCGGAAAACCTAGTTTCCTAGTGGGCTAGGATCCCGTTAAATAACACACAACCTTGACTTTGGCCAACAAGTTGTATGAAACTTAACTAGGTAGATCTCTAAGATCAATTGGATCTCATCCAATTCCTAGATCCAGTAGGTGGACCTCCAAGTCCGAAACATATAAACAATATATATGCCAATATATCCAATATATTTTCCTAACCTTTTCCTCTGAATCAACTAAGCCTTGGCTTTGGCACAACAAGCTTAATGATTCCAGTTAAGCCTGACCCATTGACTTTGGAAAGCTTCGTAATCGATGTCGATGGACAAGAAGTGATCTTGACTTTGGCCAACAAATCACAACTTGGACAAGACATGCGATATGGAACAAAGCCTTCATGATTCAAACACATCTGCGATGGACAAAGGTCTTGACTTTGGCCAACAAACCAGTGCCAATCTTGGATCTTGAGAGAGAATCATTCAATGGAAGGAAAACACTTAATATTTGTTGAGGGTTTTTCGCGTAATTGGCAACCAATTAATTATCTTTGATTAGGTCTCATCATACACCCTTAAGCATGCATTCTAAGAGCATAATAAGGCGCGATAAATAAATTAATAATGATATGCGGATGGATATCTCACAAATTATTCCTAGAACAAATCTCTCTCTTTCCTCTCTCCCGCTAGCACTATTCATACTTCTACCCAATTACATAACACTTATAAAGAAACCTCATTTGTATTGAGGGGAATAAGTGAGAAGAGAAATACAATGAGAAAAGATGTAATAGGCTGGACACGTAGGTCCAATTTAATAAATTCTAAATTTATTACAATAATTTCCAAAATTGCCCTCACCCTTCTAATATCCATCCGATATACATTATTCATACATACATCCAAGTATTCACACATAGCATGTTATCAATCAATCTAATCCAATTAATTAATCTTTAATTAATGACCATCCAATATTCAAACAACGATTTGATTTGCGCGAGTCCAACTCGTTTAAGAATAAATACTCAAAGTATGTATTCTTGAATTATATCGAACTATAATTTTAAATCCAATTTAAATTATATTCAATACTAATTCATATTTAATTCCAAATTAAATAATTACACTTTTAAATGTGCATTTTAGACTTGGATTCCAAATCCAATCTTTATGGGTCTCAAAGACCAAATTAGTATTTGATACTATTCAATTAAAGTCTAATAGGCTTTCAATTAATTCATTAGGCAATGGCTTTGGCAATTATGGGTCAAACCCAAGATGCCAAGGCCCAATTAGGAATCACCCTATGCCAAAAATCAATTTAGGCCCATTAGCCCAATTAAATTATTTAAAGGCACAATTGTCATATTTGGACTTTATGGAAATGGTTTTAGGCCCAATTGGATCCAACCAATTACCCTAAACCAAACTTGGCCCAACCAAGCCCATTAAGCCCAAATACAACAAATTAAATTAACTCATTATTCCAAATCACAAATTAATTCAATTCAAGTGTAATTAACACAATTAATTAACTAATCTAATGTTTCCAAAACATTTAATTAATCCAATTAATTATGCTCTTTAATTCCAATTCATGTCCAACATAAATTAAAACAAAACAATTCATTATAACATGCTTCATGCTCACGATTTTGACAAGAAATAATTATGCAATTTGATTCCAATCCAATTAAATCAACATCCAATATACATTTCATGCCAACAACACATCCAATATGTCAAATTTCAAAAATTCTCATGATCTTATCTAGGGTATATATTCGGCCAACCTATAGGATTTAGGGATTTTTGATCTAATCAATATTTTACAAATCCAACAATGCACAAATCCAATTCAACATCATATAAGCTCAACCAAATCATCAATTTGAAGAAATTATGTTCTAAACACAAAAACCCCAAATAAAGTCCATAAACCCTAGAATTCCAAATCAAGCTTAGGATGGCTCTAGATACCATTGTTAATCTCCAAGACATGCCACAAGATCACTAAGCATGATTAAAGTGCGAATAATCAAAGAGAGTTGCGGAAAAAACTTACTTTGATCGGATGGGTTTCAAGACTTTTTATGCATTTCCATGGAAGCTCCAAGCTTTGAAGACGAGTTCCAAACTCTCGGGTGAGTCTCCCTATCACTTTGATTCACTCCTTTAAGTGCTAGCTTGGAACAAATGAAAGAAAAATTTTCCACCATGGAAGCTTGAAGTGTTTGGCCAAGCATGA
The DNA here is from genome assembly GCA_019454045.1 of Zanthoxylum bungeanum. Lineage (NCBI taxonomy): Eukaryota > Viridiplantae > Streptophyta > Magnoliopsida > Sapindales > Rutaceae > Zanthoxylum > Zanthoxylum bungeanum. The sequence goes on along the minus strand of SKCR01014095.1, from coordinate 16,542 downwards.
GAGAGGAAGAGAGAATAGTGTTTTCAACTTTTTGATTTCTAAAATCAATTACCAAAAACAAATCAAAAGTTGCATTTATATTTTCCAAAAAGTAAAGTGTGTTGGACAAGTAAGCTTTAAAAGCTTCCAACCACTTCCATCAATCAAGTGACTTGTTGATGTAAGTTGGTGGGCCCCACTTTAAATTCCAATTTAAGTCGGACAGTCCAACACGCAACTTCACTCTGGCCCGGGTTCATTTAATTCCAAATTAAACGAATTTGACGTTACGACTTAATTAAATCTAATTTAATTAAATAATAATGCCTAGCAAAATTATTACGGAAGTCGCTCACGAATTAATTCTAAATTAATTCATTCGCTTGAATTAAAATCCGCATTGAAATCTAATTTCAATTAATATATCTAATATATTATTTTGGCCCATTTAAATAAATTAAATAGTAAAATCTAATTTCATTATTAAATTTATTTTATCGATTAATTCCAAATTAATCGTGTTCTCTCTTCTTGACGAATTTAATCCCAGATAAATTCTCAACGTAATTAATCCCAGATTAATTCTTTCTCTGATAATTAATTCTCAGAATAATTATTGCCGTAATTAATCCCAGATTAATTTTCTCTTTCATAATTAATCCCAGATTAATTCTCTGTTCGAGTCAAATCTCAACGGTGAATCTTCGGGAGGCGACCCAAGAGATCCCTGGATATGTTGGCAGTAAATACGGTTATCGGACTATCCGAGTACGTGCGTACCTAGTACCACGTTCTTACCGATTTACAAGACATGGTTGGCTTCTAGCAAATCACCGTGCCTACCCAATTCTCCAGAAATATTATGTAAACGAATATGTAATCTTTGTTAGGCGTAGTATACGTAGTATTGCGTATTACGATCCAGTATCGGATGTCACATTCTAGGCCTGGGGCTGGAAATGTGTCTGTCCCGTACGAAGCACATATCGGATCTCTGGTAACTAGTCTCTATAATCGGATAAACATGACCTACTAATATTATCTCGATAGCTGCAGCATACAAGAGTACCAGTTCCTTATCCTACGTGATCATCATCTCCATATGACTGAAGTGATACTTCCATCTTGACATCACACCCAATACACTACGATTCTCAATATACCCAGAAGAGGCGTACACAGAACCTGTTAAAGCCTCGGACGACCAAAACCAAAGTATTGTCACAAGTATTAGCGATGCAAGTCTCAGGTTAAGACCAAATACACCTACCCTGATTCAGACTTCCATAGACACATAGTCATACTACCAATAGAATTCTGAAGGGTCTATTTAGAGCGAAGCTGTTTCCGTACCATCGGTAAACATAACCTCCTATTACACTTGCATGAGTATCCAATACCCAAATATGAGAACTATGCCGTTATGCTCCCATAACACGCACAAGTGCAATACTAGTCTATTCCGCATTATCGATGTCAAATCTCGATAATACTACGACTATGGATATTTTAATGATTAAACTTTAGTGGATTAATAATGTCTCATATCTTATTAATTCGGAACTAATCATATGGATTTTTATCATTTATATATCCCGGTAATCCAACAACACCATGTTCTGTACAAATAGTGATGCTATGGGTCATAATTGTCCAACATCCCACACAAGCAATCATCAACAATAAGCATCCAAAACATCATCAACATCATTCTCAATAATAATTCATATCCAAAATTCACAAATTGGGGGGTTTTCTCACAATCATCAATTTCTTATCACTAAAACCATATAAACATCAAATGTTTTAACTCAACAGTACTCATCAATCCTTAAATCATCAAAACATCAATTTCCAAAACTTGGGTTAAAGTTTCCTTACCTCATTTCTCTTGGTTTCCTTCATTCCTCAAGCCTTCGTAGTGGTTTTTCTTCTTCTTTGTTTGGTGAATAAGTGCTTAGCATTTGCTTCTTCTTCATTCTTCTCATTCCACCTCCTTCTTCTTCCTTTCTTCTTATTATTATTCTTCTTCTTATTCTTCTTCTTATTTCTCATCCTCTTCCTTCTAAGTTTTTCTTCTTCTTCTTCTTCTTCTTTCTCCCTCTTAAATATGATTCGTCCTTGATTCCTTTTTATACTTGGGATCTTATCATAGATTTCAGGATTTATAGGTTCTTTATAAACCACCAACTTTATTTGACTACATACCCATCTCTTGAGTTTCATCCACTGTACTATACTACTTCCCGATGATTTTCCGTGCGCTATCATTCTGAACCTAGAATTCTATGAATAGGAAGTCAAAACTAGAGTTGTACTCTAATATTTTTTTTGAACGCTTATTTTGCACAAACTACACTGTGTCATCGGGGGTTCTATTTGACTTAACAACGAAGGTTTCTGCCCGACTGATCATTTATCACTTGACTAGTATGCATATGTTATCCTCCATCATTCTTAATATCTAATACATGCATCATACCTCTTGTTATACTTGGTAAGCTGCTTCATAAGATCTTCGTTGAGTATTCTTAACTACCTCATTTATGGACCTCTATCTGTGATCAACATTCCTTATCTCCAGGAAATCTCTTTATTATTTGACTTGATCGGGTTTTTAATAGCTGGTACCTTTGACTCTCACTAAAAATATTGATGTCTCCATGGTTAGGCTTCTCATACTCCATTTTTGGAATCGATAAGTTTACAAGAGTGGTCATTGTCATTATTTACAACGCTTGTACTCAATACTCTTTTTTTGCTCCACTAGTCTAACTTAATCTTAATATTCTTTCTCATCACTTAGCTACTTAACTCTCTATATTCTCCTTGCCAAACTTCAACTGCTTATGAGCTTCTCTCTTCAAGTTCCAATAATTCTGCCTACTATGGGGGCTTAAGGCTTCTGAGCTTGCTGATGTTGTTTACCGATGATGCTGGTACTCAAAATATTACTTCTGGGTAGTTCCACAGTGGTCCTCCTCAATTGGTTAAGGATTTCAAGCTTAATTGCATGCACCTAGGTGTCCAAACCGCATTCCTTATTATTAACATCGACGCTAGCGATTCGGTCCTGGTTAAAGCTCATACTCTTTTGTACTTTGCTTTCCTTGTTACTACAAATCTGGTTATGGTATTCCACACTAACTTATTTTCCATACTTGGTTGCATGCTAGGATACCCCTTCTTTATGGTTTCCCATATTTAGTAAACTTATTTCCACACTAACTTATTTTCAATACTTACTTAGTATTTTCTTCTATTGTCGGTACACTTTGACATTTTCACTTCTAAATCTTTTGCTTGCTAATCTTTTTGTCTGTTCTCCTGTTCTGTTTTGTAGCTGGAACTTCTATGGTTTATATCTATGTGTCTCTTTTTCTGAAGGATGTCACCCTTCACATGTCCCCAATCATATTTAACGATGTTATTTTACATCCTCGTCACTGCTTAACTAGTACTTTTCTCTTCATTGTTTCATATAGATAATTTATTTTCTAGATCTTTCACTTAGAACTATTCCCTCTTCTATTTTGTTCTTGTACTATATCTAAATGTTTTCTGTTTCAATCTTCTTCCATTATGCATTCTCTTATTGCTGGGAATATCTTGAGACGAACATCAAAGTTTATCTTTGTTTTCATTGTTTAACGAGGGTTGAGAGGGTGGGAACTTATCTTGCGGTTTTTCTATTTATGGTGATCCGGTGGCACATATTCTTTATCTATGAGTTTACGACTATCGTGTATACATGTCTGGTGTCTTTTCCTACACCAGGGTACTACTACTAAAACTGTATGGTTTACCTTCTCCAACTTTACTCTTGATCATTTTCAACAATCGACCTCTCCACCCTTTCTGCGAAATCCCTCTCTAACAACTTTCTCGTACTGCCTCTGTACTCATTCCTGTTTAGTCTTTGTTGTTTAACCCTCTGAAGTCGTTATTTTCTTTCTCTGAATACTGTTATACTCTCTTTGCTATTCTTCCTTAAGAAACTTGCTCTACTACAAAGGTTTCTTTCTTGGCTCAGTTCCTTAAACTCCTTACTCATTTTCTTTCTTGAAAACTCTATCTACTTTGATTACTTAGAACATCTCCTACTAAATCTTTGGTCTAGGTGGTACTCTTTGTCTAATATTTTCTTCTTGATAACATGAGACTTTTTATAAATTGTTCACTATGTTTCTAAGAGTCGTTCCCTCTGATCTCTTTATACTTCTAAAATCTTTACTTCTTTAAGGATTCCTTAATTCAACGATGGCTTCTAGATTTGACTTGATTTACTACGACTTCAACTATTCTTTCTTATATATAAATATTGTTTTCATCTCGTGATTTTTATGTATGTTTTGTTGAACTTATTGGCATCATTATCTAGATACTTCGTAATCCATCTATTCTATCAATTACTCTTCTTTTCTTGTTCTTCCTCTTACTGGGTTCTAAGTTGGGAATGGATACATGTGCACGTGTTTGGTTAAAAATAAGTGTTTTGTGTTTTGTACTGTGATTGGTCTTCTCTCTTAGGTCTTGGATGAACTTATGTATTTATTATAAAGCCTTGAAGTCCTTGTGCATCTCAAACCCTAAAATTTGGTGTTTTTGGGGTCTGCGGGGCGCCGCGGCGCCAAACTCATGGGAAAATTACATGGGACGCCGCGACACCAGTGATTCTTTTCACTGGCGCGCGTCTTTCTTCTTTGCTCTTCCCGCGTGCTTCCGATGAGTCTGTATGGTCCGAAAACACATACAAATGCCCCAAGATCCATGTATCAATGCTTCCTACAAATAAAACATAAAAGAACTATAAAATACATTAATGATACGTAATCTAACAAAATAGTAAGCTAAGAATGCAAGAATAAGTGGTATATACCACACTTATCAATATTCAACATATGCTCATAAAATAAAAATTTATCATTTTATTCATTATCAATGTTTGTTACATCGGTAGTATTACAAGCCTAAACAATTGATGTATGACGTACTACCAATAATTCTCAGGTTCTCTAGCTACTATCAAGCTATCAGAGATAGCTTTCTTCATGTAATACTCAGTGATTGATATATCTTCTTTCTTAATTGACTTCTAAGTTGAAGAATATTGATATGTGAAACTGTTGTAGTTCTTTTCTCTAGAGCTTGCCACATATAAAGTGATTTACTATAGCCTATCACAAGACTTATGTACAATTTGTTATAGAATTTGGTGAGTTTATAAGCTAACTTATACTTTCATTGGAATACTTATAAGCTAGCTAGCTTATACTCCCAGTGGCGGTGCCACTTGGGGCCAAGGAGGGGCTTCAGCCCCTGCTGGCCCAAAAAAAAAATTATTTAATTTTTATAAATAAATTATTATTATTTGATTTAATATAAAAAAAAAAAAACCTTCTAAAATTTCAAAACTTTAAAATATCAAATCTTAAAGTAAAATATTTTTATTTTCTAATTTTTATTTTTGTTAATTTCCTTGGTCACCACTTTAAATCAATCAACCAACTATTCAGTCAGATGGGTCCCAAAATTTTATTCAAAATCTAAACGAAATGTTAAATTTTATGTGTAATGAATTTTTATACTTTTTATTGTTATGATTAGGGGTCTCGTTGCAAGAATTCCCCTATGTCATCTCAAAATTTAAGACAACTCATGATGCCCTTGAATTTAGTTATGTTGAAGTTTTCTTCTAAATATGGTGTATAAATATATATATATATATATATATATATAATATATATATATAATATTATATATATATATATATATTATATATATATATATATATATTATATATATATATATATATATATATATATATATATATATATATATATAGGGAATGAAATGATAAAATCCTCAAGTGAAAAAGACTAAACCTTTGGGTTTAAAGAAAATAATATGTTTTTTAATGGGAAAGAACATAACTCTTAGGTTGAAAGGATCCCATGGAGGATTATAACCCTTCAATAATTGCCTTCATTGACAAAATGATGCGTTTTCAAAGGCAACCCTCAATGGCTATAAAAATGAGTACTTGAATTCATTTAAAATCTGAAGTATAAAAAGAGTTTCCCTCATTTTCAAGTTCAAGTTCTTGGAGAAATGAGTGTCATTTAACATTAAGCAACAAGTTATCATGGGAGAACGTTAGCCACGTTGAGTACCGACGCAGGGCTAATAAGTTTTTAAGGACATAGACAACTCAACTTGATTCTCATTTATCATCTTCTAAACAAATTTTCAAATTTTTCTAAGTTTCAATGTTTATGTTTTATTGAATGTATCACATTAAAAATTTGATTAAAAATTGAATGTTAAAATTGATTAATAACACATTATAGATAACAAGCCCCTTCTGAATCAAATTCCTGACTCCGCCATTGTTAATACTCCCAATCAATATTCTCTAATAAAAGTACCTTAGAGTGGAGTCATGTATAGAAGAAAGAAACCATCTGAGAAGAAGTTGGTTTGTTCTTCTCCAAAGTGCAAACTCAGGATTTATCACACATGATGTAGTGCACTGCTGCAGAAATCGAGTTGTTTCATCAAAGAAAGACTCTAAGCAATTACTTCTGATTGATGTCAAGACTCGTGTTTTCACATAAGGTAATTGAATCCATCAAGTTTGATTGGATTTGTGAATGTGAAGGCTTGTTGAGGAACTGTAGTAAGGAACATATTATTGCTTGAGAAAGTCATTTAGGCTCTGATACCAATTTAGAATTTGAGAAAATACACAGTAAGATGTGTTTGGCAAGTGAGAATCTTCGAGAGAAAATGCTACTAATCTTAGGTTTTGTTTATATAGTCTAAGCTTCCCAACCCCTAAAACAGACATTTAAAATGAACTTAAAAACGTTGATTCCGCATGGGCATTCAAACACCTTAAAGAATGTGTTTTGGAGGCCTAACAGTTACAGTCCACATTCGAACATGGCTTCGCATGTGCTTCGTTCATTTCTTCAAACATAACATTGACATGCGTCGACTTAGTACATTATTTTAGTATTATCTTTTGAGATGAAACATTTCATCAACTGAGAGCATATTCATTGAAATAAAGAACTACAGTTAAATAAAAGTACATTGTGTTCTTTTTTCTTCGATCAGGTTTTGTGAAGTAATGTTATGTCAAATAAATTGTGTAAAATTGAAGTGGTAAGGCCCAATCAAACATGAGTTATATGATCTCCCACTTTAATCTTTACATTATAATTGACTCTTTATATTGATAATTTATTTCTATTATATAATCTCTCCCTATAGATAAATAATAATTATTGTAAGTTTAATCATTCAAAAATAAAGTCTGCAGCTTTTGTTTTCGCTCATTTTATAACAATCTAGGAATTTTCAAGTGTTATCAAAAGGCCTGGCGGATGTAGCAAGAGGCGACCTGGCGGATGTAGCAAGGGACTAGTGGGGGCAGTTGCCCCTACTGGCCCCACAAAAAGTTAATAATTTTTTTTTTTTATAAATTTATTATATATATATATATTACAAAGTCAATTTCCCCAAAAGCCCATTACAAAACCTCACTCATTAGCCTCAATTTACAACATTGATTCAAACTAAAAAGGATAAGGTATATCTATTAATTTACTTACTTTTGATATCACTTTGACTTTATAGGTTGCCATTGTCACTGTAACGAGAGTATTTTCAACTATAAATATTGTGAAGGCTATACTACGTAATATGATGGGAGATCAATGGATGGGTGATAATTTAGTTACATATATAGAAAAATATGTATTTTGGAACATTGATAATGAAACTATCATGCAAGGTTTCTAAAATATGAAACCACGTCGTGGACTAGGGATGGCAGACAGACCCGGATACGGCCCGGATCCACATGGACCAGGACGATCCGGGTCCGGGTAGACCCGAGTCGTGATTAAAATATCCGGACATGGGTCTTAAAAATTAGGATCCGGGTGAATCCGATTCGGACCCGAGATCATATGGGTCCGGAAAAAAAAAATAATAAAATATAATAAATTAAAATATAATAAATTAAAATATAATAAAAAAATACAAAAAAAAAATATGCATGCAAAAAAATATATAACATAATATAATTAAAAAATATAAAAGAATTGAAATAAAACTAATAAATTTGACAAAATATAAATAAATATAAAATAATACAATTAAAAATTAAAAAAATAAAATAAATAAAAAACGGGTATCCGGATCCGGACCGGGTAGACCCGGGTCCGGACCCGGGGCAATGAAAATGCTTCCGAATCCGGACCTAGGTCCGGCCTGACCCGGATCCGGATCCGGATTTTGTCATCCCTATCATTGACAGTTGTAATGTATAAAATATTCACATTTTAATATAAATATAAATATTTTGTATGTTTTTTATTTATATTTAGTATTCATAATTTTGCCCCCACTGATTTTCTGGATACAGAGGACTAGAAAATGGAGAAAATTTGGAACAAAATCTCTGAGGGAGAAAAATAAAAGTACGTAAATAAATTTATATGATGCTGGCGAATTAGGGAAGTCAAAATAGTACTATTTACTTTAATTTAATATTTCATACTAATTGAATTAGAATTTGAGTAATTTGCATCGTTGAGTAAGACCAGCAATTGTTTATGTCAAGATCAAATGTAAGCTCGAATAGTTTTTCTACTCTTATTAAATAAACAAAAAAGTCCGATTATGAACACCCGTCACTGTTGGTTCTGCTGGCGCAGGTTAATGGCATGGAAGCCAAAGTCAAGGTGGACACAGATCCATCTTTTCAAAGTCTATGGTGGGTTTATTCAAGATTCATTTAGTTTTGAGTCCTATTCCAAAACCTAGCTACTACAATTTTTATTGGAAGTTTTGTCAAGACATTGACAGCGTGGCCCTGAAAATGGAGACAATTTATATCAAAAATAAATGAGAGCGAACTATAACGGTGGCCAGGCATAGGCGCAGTAGATAAGGAACTACAATTATTGGTAGTAGGATGACAACTATCTCATTAAATATGGATAACTAATATTCATATTTAAATCTATATTCATATTCATTTTTAAATATTGAATATGAATATGAATATGGATATGGATTTCATCCACAATGATATGGATATCCATAAATATCTATAAATATTCATGGTCCCGACATCGAGTTAGGCCCAGTCCTGACACCAATATGGCCTGAGTCTCGACACCAAGCCCGACACCCTGATCCCGAGCCCGACCCCCTTCTTGAAGCTAGCAGGGTCTCAACCCTAGCCCCGGTCCCGACACCGGGCTCGACACCGAGTCCAGCCTGATTCCCAACACCAAACCCAGACCGAGCCCTGACATCGAGCCCAATTCGGGTCCCTACACCGAGTTCATCCCAGTTCCCAGCACAAAACCGGACACCAAACCCAAATCGAGTCCTGGTATCAAGCCTGACCCGTGTCCCAACACTGAGTTCGATCATGATTTTGGCACCCAGCCCGACCCTAGTTTCGGCATCGAGCCTATACCAAGTCTCAACACCGAGTCAGGAATGGGTCTAGGCATTGAGCCCGGACGTGGTCTAGACCTCGAACCTGAGCACGACATTGGTCCTGTCATGAGCTCGATCGGGTCTAAGCCGAACCCGACATTGAGTATGTCTCAAGTCCCGACATCTAGCCCTGCCTGGGTTCGAACCAAGGCTCGACTTGGGTCAGACACCAAGCCTGGCCTGATCCACTACCAAGGGTATGAACCCAAGCTCGTTTTAGCTAGGAAGCAATTGGGTCAGGTCAAGCATAGTAAAGCCTAAGCCGAACTCTATAAATTGTCATCGCTGTTATTTTTCATCCCTGTTATTTTTCTATTATCGATGGTTCTTTTATATATATATATATATATATATATATATATGCACATACTTCTCAATACTAATTCATATTGAATTAGCACGTCTCGAGATCAAATTATTGGTGGAATCATCATATTTATTTTTATAATTATATTATAAAGGAATTTTTTAAAATAATTTTTTAATTAATGACATTTTATATTTTTCTTCTTTTAGTTGGATATTGGATAAAATTTAATATCCATCCTTTATCCACCCAAAATCAATTGGATTTTTGAAAAATTATCCATTTCTAAATTCAATAAATATTGGATGGATATTATCCAAATTCAATTGGATGGATATTATCCAAATTCAATTTGATGGATAGTTGGATATCCAATAGACATAAATATTATTGTCACCCTAATTGCTAGTCATAGATGGATATGGATAGGAACTGTATTAGCTATTGCCGTTTGGTATAGAGTTTGGTGAGCTTTAAAATGATTTACACACTCAATACAGTTCTTGTTAACTAGTTTATACTATCAATCAATACTCTCTACCAAATAGTGTCTATATGTTAGAAAATATGTTGTATATATATACTGAACCGTTTGGTTCCAGTTCCTGTTCCATTTGATTTTTCTATTTTTTTTAAAAAAAAATTAATAATGAAATTTTAAAAGAATATAAGATTAAAAAAATTATTTAAAATTATGAATTTGAATTTAGATTACATTAAATTACAAATAAAATTATTATCTAAAAAAATTAAAAATAAAATTATGAAATTAAAGAGCTTGAACTTAAATTTTTAAAAACTTAAGTTGTCTACGTATCCTTTAGGGGTGAGAGGAATCAAAACTCACGTAGTTCCATTATAATTTTAAGATAGTTTCCCATTACAATTTATAATTATTTACTGGTCAATTATCATCAATCATTATTATCAGTGCATGTTGATCCTTCAACTCTCGTTTCGTTTGCACTTGCAGATGCAAAGTCATCGGGGGCATCTTCTTGTTGCTTAAGATCAGCTCGGGTCCAATCATCCACACATGCTGTTGCTTCTAAAGTACTTGGATGTAATGAAGATCGTCTCGCTTCCAATATATTGCCTCCTATGCTGAAGGCTTGCTCAACCGCAACAGTAGAAACAGGTGCTGCTAGTAACTCTTTAGCAATAATTGATAATACAGGAAATACATTTTGATGTTGGTTCCACCAATCAAGGACTTGAAAATTTTTATTCACTAAAATTTCAGTAGAAAACTCGAAATTAGTAGATAAATAATTATCTAATTCCGGATTATTAGTCGTGTTATCCCTATGTTTTTTATTTTGTTGCAGTAATCAACGATCGCCTACACTAAGTCTTGATTGTATTACGGATTCGCTACTAGATTGTCTTACTTATTACAAGTTATATCTACTAACATGATCATTAAATAAATCTATTAAATCAATTTTTATTTTAGCTATTATTCTTATAATATCAATTTCATCTATTATTTTTAAATATTCATAGTAAGCTTGTAAGACACTATTCCAACCTTCTAATTTAAATGTATGATAAAAAATTATAGCAATAAGATAAAGTAATGAAATGTCTTTAAAATAATTCAACCATTTTCATTTCATAACAGCAATAGCTTCAATTAAAATAATATCATTAAGATCGGAACTTTCAGCATGCTCAGGTAGAGTACCAACAATATTCAAACTTTCAACAAGAAATAAATGTGTTGTAGGATAATAAACACTGTTAAAAATATTCGTAGCATCATTAAGAACTTTTAAAATATCTAAAAAAATTTCATAAATATCTCATTGACTAGGAAAAAGTGTGATATGTTGAACATGTTGAGGAAAAAACTACATAATGTATCTTTGTATTGGAAAGCTTGACATAAAAAAAAAATAGGTTGAATTCCAACGTGTTGGAACATCTCATGAAAATTTTATCGCTTTAATACTATTTAATTTACAAAACTTGGCCTATTCTATCATAACTTGAGAATATGACCAAATAAAATTAAGTGCAATTTTAATAAGATCAATGAAATGTGCTAAACAAGTCAGACTATCTTGAACACATAAATTAAGGACATGGTGTGCAACGAATATGAAAAAATCGACCCTCCAAATTTGGTTCGCATATTTCGTTCAAATTTCTAATTGATGCAGTATTTGCAAATGCATTGTCAAAACCAATTGTTAAAATTTTACCTAATAAATCAAATTAATCAAAAATTACTTTCATCATTCTATAAATATTTTGTGCAGTATGTTGCTCATCAAAAATTCTAAATGCAATAAGTTTTTTTTTGTATGTTACATGATGCATCAATTCAATGACAAGTTAGACTCATGTATGAGTGTGTTTGCCAATGATCACTCCAAATATCAGAACAAATAGAAAGACGACCTTTAATATATTTAAATATTTCATTTAAATTTTTTTTACCATCTTTGTATAATTTAAAAAATTTGACGTTTTGTTGTATTCCTAGTCATTTTACAAGCAACATGATTTAAATCATTCTGAAAGTAATTAGTAAAAGTAATTTTTTCACCAAAACTTAAAGAAAGATGTGTCATACAAGTTAATTTAGCAAATTCTTCTTTATTTTTAGTATCAGAATATTTAAATAAATCTAAATAACACGTATCTCTACTAGATGATGCGTACCTGACCATTTGAGTTTGTGTTGTATCGAGTCCAAATTTCAGCGGCATGATGTCTTTCCAAATGCTTGTTTATATCAATAAATTTGTAAGAAACCCCACAATAGTTGCATATTGCTCTTGGACCTTCATTTTCAATATCGACTAAATGATAATGAATTTTGAAAACATCAGAGGAATGAGACTTAACTTCTCTTATCCGTGTCTTAATATTAGGGCCGCTTTCTTGGGTTGGCACATTCGACATGGTATTCTAATATGAGCTTGTCATTTTTTGTTAAAGAAATTTTAAAGAATGAGAGAATTGAGAATGAGAAATTATAGATGATAGAATTGAGAATAAGAGAATTGTAGAAATTGAGATTGTTGAGAATCGGTGTGTTGAAAAAAATGAAAAATGACCCATATTTATACATATTTGGAATATTTTTATGATACCTAAAATGCCCCTAAAACTAGCCATTTTATTAATGTTATTAAGGGTAAATTAGTCAATCGCAAATTATATTTTATTTTTTGGAATTTAGGGCGGGGAGCAATGGGCATGTTCCCAAGAACTAGTAGCCGTTGGGAGTAGGGGTGGCAAAACGAATCAACGAATCGAATTTGTATCAAATCGAATTTGTATCGAATCCTAAACGAATCGAATCAAAATGTGATTGATTCGTATTCGATTAATTTATTAAACGAATCCTAATATCATAATCGTATTCGATTCGTTTATTAAATGAATCGAATACGGATATTCGTTTATTCGTTTAGTCAATGATATTATTAATAAAAAATTTATCACACTTGATTTACATTAATTCTTCATAAATTACTAATTTATGAAATATATAATTAATATATTTACTAAAAATATCTCACCAAATATCGAAAATATTACTTTTTCTATGATAATTAGCTATAATTTCTCGAATCTTAATTGAAAATTAACAAGAACTAGTAAATAAAAATAATAAAATGAATTATAAACGAATAAACGAATCAATGAGCTTAAATTCTTATTCGATTCGTTTAATAAACGAATCGAATTGAATTGACCCATTTATTAAACGAATCCATTTTTTTAAACCTGTATTCGCTTTAAAGCGAATCGAATCGAACGAATAAACGAATCCTGATCCAAATTACCACCCCTAGTTTGGAGCCCAAAGGTTCCAACCGGAACCGTTTGGTTCCGGTTGGAAGCGGTTCTACGTCAGGAGTGAACCTTAACCGAACTGAAAAATTTCGGTCGCGGTTCCAAAACCAGAACCATGGCCGGGTCTATTCCATTTTGGAACTGAAACTGGTCTGCTTCCAACCGATTCTGATTCCAAACCCGAAAAATAGATTCGGTTTCAACCAATTCTGGTCTACCCGGAACCGGTACTCAACCCTATCAATTACTATTATTTATTTCCTTGAAAACTAACGTAAAGCTGCTGACTGATTACAGAGGAGTGACGTAGATCTCTACGTCAATCATAAAATATTGGTATTTAATAACTAAAATTATTTTCAATTAAAAAATATCAATATTTCGTGAGAGTTATAATCCCTATTTAGTCCTCTTTTATACCAACTCTAAAACACTTTTTAAATATTATTTAGTTATTAAATTGAAAAGTAACATCATCAAAATTAATTTCGAAAGAAACATCAATTAAAATTCTTCAAATTAAATTTTACTTCTCATTCTTTAAAATTGAAAAGTGATTTATTTCTCTTTAAAAAATTTTATATAATATTTTATCTCTATTTTCCTTATAATGGTGGTGATTGGACTTACAAATAACTATTTAAATATTAAAATAATATAAATAAAGTAAATATCATTTAATTTAAATTAAATAATAGAAATTTATTTATATTATCTCTCTTCTATTAATATAATATATTTTTTTATGCACATCATCATCATTACTTATAACTATTTATATATAAAAAGAGAAGTGATACTCTTACAAATAAAAATCCAGAAGATAAATACAATTCTCTCATTGCAGCTACAATGATTGAAGCTATAGTGAGTGGAGTGTATTTATTTTCTGGATTTTTGTTTGTAAGTGTAATATTTTGATATAAAAATCATATAACTAAAGTGGGCTCATTTAAAATAATATAATATTAATTTTATTTAAAAAGTCTTTTGGAAATTAGTTTATTTTTCCTCTCTTTAATTTGCTAAATAAGTAATCAAATAGAAATTTAAAGAGTGAAATTAGAAGACTCTTTTAAAGTTGCTATTAGTCTCCATATCATTTTCCTTAATCAAATGCATATGTTGCGTGTCTGATACCTTGGAAGACTTGTGAGTCTCTTGTATATAATAATTATGCTATTTTCCTTCGATCACTTGCCATTTATTTTTGCTACACTTAAGAAGATCAATATGCCCTTATTCTACTTAATACCGTTGTTGTTCTTACACTGTTTCATGCCTAGTTTAGCTATGACGACGGTAAGAAACTTAACAACAGATCAATCAGCTCTTCTTGCATTCAAAGCCCACGTAGATGATCCTTGGGGTGTCCTGACAAACAATTGGTCAATTTCTTATCCAGTATGCAGCTGGGTAGGTATTTCTTGTGGTATTCGTCATCAAAGAGTCACTGCATTGAATCTTTCATCTATGGCTCTCACAGGCACCATTCCTCCATACTTGGGAAATCTCTCATTTCTAGTGTATCTTAATATGAGTCATAACAATTTACATGGCCACCTACCGAATGAATTGGGACAGTTACGCCGACTCAGATACATTAGTTTCGCCTACAATGAATTGACTGGAAGCTTTTCGTGGATTGGTGTCTTGTCCAAACTCCAGATCTTTACTCTTCGGAGTAACAATTTCACGGGTCCTATCCCAAATTCTCTCTTCAACTTATCAAGCATGGAGAAGTTGGACTTATTACTCAATGTTATTGCTGGAAATATGCCTTCAAGGATAGGGAATTTGAGTACGTTGGTGTTTCTAAATCTTGGCTATAATAACTTACAAGGTATGTTCATTATCATCTAGTTTTAAAAGACAAACCACTTAACGATTATTTTCTAATAATATTAAAAAATTTAAATAAGTGATTAAAGGGTTTGAACAGTAAAATATATTTGAATTATATTGCAATATAAAAAGTTATATTACTAAAATACCAACAAATCTACGGATGAAGCAGTTGGGGCGGATGTAAACCCCTATGGTCGAACTGATGCCTCGAGCAGCGGATGTGGATCTAATCTGTGATTATTGAGTATAATTGTATTTTTAAATAATTTAATGGAATATTATATTCCATTACGAGTATATAGAGAAAAAATGAGGCTGAATCGAAGTCTAGAAACTCAGAATAGGAGAAAATCGAAAAGAGCGCGCGCTTGTTCCAACGCACACATGTGTTGCAGCAATTGCTTGTGCGCATGTGGGCGTAATTTTTTTTTATTTGACTCCGTTTCCAGAGAGTTGATACAAATTAGGTATTTTACCCAATTTACTTCCAACTTTCCCTAAACACTTCCAAATACAAAAAATTAAATTTCAATATCAAAATCATCATTAACACATGTTATAAAACAAACATACATATATTCTAAATACATATATGCATTTCTTTGAATAAAAAATAAACCAAATTAGAATCTCACCACTACAAAAAAATAAGGCATTTAGCGTCGGAATGTATCGACGCTAAAATTCAGTATTTCGACGCTAAACATAATTGGCGTCGAAAGATTTCGAAAATGCAAAAATGTGGACTGGAAAGAAAACTAGCATCGAAATTTCTAATTTCGACGCTAAAAATAAATATTTTGCATCGAAATATTTTCGACGACAAATGTTATTTTGAGACTCTAAAGTACATATTTGGCGACGAAAATATGCGACGCTAAAATGTCTATTTTAGCATCGAATAGTTTCGACGCCCAAATCAATAAATTATTAAAAAATAATTTCTATTTTATTACTTTTATCGTCGAATTTTTCGACGCTAAAAGTTTGTTTTAGCGTCGAATCTATTCGATGCCAAAATCAATAAATTATTAAAAAATAAATATTATTTTATTACTTTTAGCGTCGAA
>SKCR01014094.1:0-45601 GCA_019454045.1 Zanthoxylum bungeanum | reverse complement strand
TTCCCTTGTGACCGATATGTTATTATCAACTCGAGGCTGGGTTACGTCCCGCCGAGGCCTCTTTTATGTGCGATAGCCTGGGATGAGCTTTCCTCGTGACCCATGTTTTATTTTGCAGGTCTTTGCAAATCATTTCCTCCTAAGATTGCAGCATGTCGAGAGCATACATCAGCTCGAGGTGGCATGAATTTAGTTTCTTTACGCAGAGAAGCCAATGTGTGAGCTGATGAGCGGAAAATATATCAATATTTACCGCCCCTTTTACTTAATATTTTGTTTAGTTTCTCGGGTTTGATGAACGTTTTGATGTGTTTTAGTTTATTTTGCAGATAAAATAATATTGGGACTCAATAAAATCATTTAGGACTAAATTTGGGTCAAATAAGGGCAAAAATTGGACTTGGCATATTAATTTTGAAGATTGGAAACTTGAAAGGGCGTTCTAACGAAGTGCAGTTTCAGAAATTCCAATTTTGCGCAACTGTTGTATATTGGGCATAACATTTTATTCCGATATCGGATTAATCTAATTCAAGTTTCTGATTAAATAAGACTCAAATATCTACAACTTTGAAGAACAAAATAATTTCGAATTCTGAAGATTTCATGACCGACGTTGATAAAACTTCCAGAAGTGTGTTATGCATAATTATTAAAGTCATTTTCAAAGCAAATAAATAAATAAATAAATAAAAAATAAAAATAGTCAAACTCCCACCAAGCATGATAGCAATTAATAATGGATTTGGTGGAGCAATTAGTGGAGCAATTAATAATGGATTTGGTAGAGCAATTTGATGGAGGCAAACTTTTGCCTATAAATACCAAGCCATTTCATTTGTAAATTCATACTTTCTTCTTTGAAATTCCTTAAGAATAACTAAGAAGATTGTATCTTGTTTGTTTATTTACAGCTTTCAGTAATTAATTTCCTCTTTCGCCCTTTCTTTTCCTTACTTTTCAGTTTTTACTTTCCGCAATTTACTTTTACGCACAATACTTTTCTTTCTTTACTTTTTCAGTTTTTACTTTTCAAGCAATGAAGAGGTAACTCCCCCTTGCTGGGGTTAAATGTAAAGCTTTTATTATTTCTATTTAGATTAATCTCCCATAATTATAATATAATAACTATTTAAAATCTGACTTAATGAGGATACCGCCATATTGGTCGGTTGGTAATTAATTATAAATTGGTTTTAACCTGACTAAGCATGGATACCGCCTGGTTGGTCGGTTGGTAATTAATTATTAATTTGACTTAATCAGGATACCACCTATATGGCTGGTTGGTAATTATTACGCAAAATTAATATATTATATTAATGAAGATATCTAAAATAGTAGTAATAAAAGTGGATCATTTTACCTCAGCATTTTTTTACTGTACTTTTACTTTATTTACTTTCAGCATTTACTTTCCAGTAATTTATTTTCCAGTAATTTAATTTCCAGCATTTACTTTCCAGTAATTTAATTTCCAGCATTTACTTTCCAGTAATTTAATTTCCAACATTTACTTTATGTCTTTTCTTTTATTTAAGTTTTTACTACCCGTAAATATGTGTCGTAACTAAGCCAGTTATCTGGGGTTGTGATGAAATCTAATATCACCGGTTTATAAATGGTTAAATTACAGTTTGGGTAATATAAAGGTTTATTTATTGAGTCTTAATCCTAATGCTTTTTAGTAACTGGCCATTAATAAAATTGAACTGGTAAACTTAAAATGAACTTGGAAAAGAGATTTTAGGTTAAAGACCTTAGACTCAATAGCCACGATCTTTCTTGTGGATAGATAACCCTTTAATAGATTTCCTTACAGGATATGAATATACCTGTCCAGCGGGGGTAGCAATAATTGGAAATTAATCTTAATGAATTCAGATAACTTGGTTAACATAGGAATATGATTAATTGGGTTATACTTGGTATTTGTATTTGACCATCGGAAGATGCTTTTACATAATTTCTTGTTCCAGGTTAATAAACCAATATATTACAAAAATATAAAATAACCACTTCATCTTTTAAAAAGATATTGGAAGGATTCACAACCCTGGATAGTTTTATAAATTTGAATTTTCTTCAATCTACTTTCAAGCAATTTATTTACTTGTTTTAATTTTAAAGTCACCACCCAACAAACAATTAATCCATTAGATACTTGTAAAAATTTAACTTCATAAATTGATAACAAAAGGTTTTAAGTCCTCGTGGGATCAATAATTTTTATACTACTTGAACGATACATGCGCTTGCGTTATACGCATGTGATTACGCCGGTCAAGTTTTTGGCACCGTTGCCGGGGACTTATTTATCTTTCACTAATAGTTTTGAGGTTAGATACCTTTACTTGTATCTAATTTTCTTTTTACTTATTGTTTTTATTTTCACTTATTTCAGGTTCTCAGACACTACATGAGACGAACCAGAAGCTTTGAACTTCGACCGCTTGACCCAGAGATTGAAAGAACCATCAGACAGTTGAGAAGGGAAAGGCGAGAAGGCCAAGAAGCAATCGTTAACATGGAACCTGAACCTTTAGAAGTTGCACCACCAATTCCCATTCGAGACAGAACCATTCCAGTGGTGGACGGCCTCATTTCCTGTATTGTACTTCCTCCATTACCCGTAAATGCGTGTGACATCAAAACATGCATTCAGATGATTCAACAGTCAGTACAGTTTGGGGGGAATGCAACTGAAGATCTTAATGCCCACATCAGCAACTTCCTGGAAGTTGGCGGCACTTTCAATTACAACAGAGCATCAGAAGAAGCAATGAGACTGCAAGTTTTTCCATATTCCTTAAAAGACAGAGCAAAAGCTTGGCTACATTCACTACCAGCAGGTTCCATCACAACTTGGAACACTATAGCCACCAAATTCCTTGCAAAGTACTTTCCACCAGCCAGAACAACAAAACTGAGAAATGACATCACATCCTTTGTACAACTTGAATCGGAAAATCTCTACGAAGCCTGGGAAAGGTACAAAGATTTGCTCCGGAAATGTCCTCACCATGAGATTCCAAAATGGCTTCAAGTCCAAATTTTCTATAATGGACTTTCTGGATTGATGAGAACCACAATTGATGCTGCTGCTGGAGGAGCTTTGATGGCAAAAGGAGAAGATCAAGCCTGGGACTTAATCGAAGAAATGGCTAACAACAATTCATTGTGGCCAACAGAAATGAGCATGATTCAACGAATTGCAGGAATTTATGAAGTTGGAGCTAACTCAGCAGTGAATACTAAGTTGGAGAAAATGTGCAAAAGCCTGGAAACACTTAGCACGCAAGTTGTAAACATCGCCAGAGCCACAAGTTCACCATATGGAGGAGCACCAGAGCCAAACCAACATGAAGAAATGGTGAACTATGTCAACAATTTCAACAGACATGGGAACAATCCATATTCCAACACCTACAATCCAGGGTGGAGGAATCATCCCAATTTTTCATGAAGCAACAATCCAGGGCAAAAGAACAATCCACCACCTGGATTTCAAAAGCAAAACAAAAGCCATGAGAGTTTGAAAAAGAAGCAGAAATGAAAGAATGGATTGCAGAGATGTTCAAAAAGTAACAAACAGCATATGATGCTATTTTTCATAGCCAATCTGCTTCCATCAAAGCACTGGAAAATCAAATTGGACAACTGACCAATGCTCAGAGTTACAGACCGCCAAGGAACCTTCCTAGCAACACATAACCAAATCCAAGGAACCGAGGGAAGGATTAATGCCAAGCCATTACTTTGAAAAACGGTACTAAAATCAACAAAGATGTTGGAATCAAGGCAACAATTTAAGAGGTTCCTAAAGATGCAGTTCCACATATGGAGGAAAAAGAAGCAAAGGAAAAAGATCAAGAAAAATTCATTCCACCTCCACTTTTTCCACAGCGTCTCCAAAAAAACAAACTAGACAAGAAGTTTGCTTAATTCTTGGAGGTGTTCAAAAAGCTGCATATCAACATTTCATTTGTAGAAGCGTTGGAATAAATGCCTAGCTATGCCAAATTCATAAAAGACATTCTTTCACGAAAGTGGAGATTAGGAGATTACGAGATAGTAACATTATCAGAAGAATGCAGCGCTATCATTCAGAGGAAACTTCCTCCAAAATTGAAAGATCCTGGTAGTTTCATTGTTCCTTACACCATATGAGAACATGACTTCAGTAAGGCTTTGTGTGATTTAGGTGCGAGTGTTAATTTGATGCATTTTTCTACTTTCAGGAAATTGCAGATTGGAGAAACAATGCTCACTTCAGTCTCTCTACAACTTGCTGATAGAACGCTCGTATTTCCGAGAGGTGTAGTTGAAGATGTGCGGGTCAAAATCGACAAATTCATTTTCCCAGCATATTTTATTGTCCTTGATATGGAGGAAGATGAAGATGTGCCGATCATCCTCGGGAGACCATTCTTGGCTACAGGTCGAACTATTATTGATGTACAAAAAGGAGAACTAACCATGAGGGTACATGACCAAGTAGTAACATTCAATGTTTTCAAAGCCATGAATTTCCCGAATGATGAGAAGGAGGAATGTTTCAGACTTGATGTGATAAATAGTACAGTCCAGACCTGCGATGCTATACAAAGTTCTACTGACAAACTTAAAGCATGTCAATTGCTTGTGGAGCCGGAAGATACAGCGTATTACGCACTGAAGAAGCCTATACTTTCACTACAAGCAACATAAGAGAAACAGTTCCACCAGCTCAAAGAATTGGAGGAATTTCACATACAGCCTTTTGAGAATTCCAAATTGTACAAAGAAAATGGCAGGAAAAGACATGATGAGAAGTTAGTGCGAATACAACTGAAACCAGAGCAGAGGGTACTGTTAAATAAGTCAAGCTTGAAACTCTTCCCATGGAAGCCAAAATCACGGTGGTCGGGTCCATTCTTAATCACCAAGGTTTTACCAGATAGAGCCGTTGAGTTACATGATCCCGACTCCAACAACACATTTAAGGTTAACATCAAGCATGTCAAGCACTACTGGGGAGAATCATTTGAGCCATAAAAAGAAAGTGTCACACTTTCAGATCCAGTCTAATGTTCGGGAAATCATGTCTAGCTGACGACATTAAACTTAGCGCTAGCTGGGAGGTGTAGGCACTGCATTTTTACATGTAAGTCCCTATGATGAGTCTCATTTGGAGCCACTACCTTTTAAGTCGCGGAAGTCGCGGGAAACGGACGTCGGAAGGGAAAAGTCAGAAATTGGGATTTTTGTTGGATTTAGTTCGCTTGTTTAGCTTCGGGCTCGCTTGTTGGACCTCCGTTTTAAAACACCTTTAGCCCAAAACCCCGCGAACCATTTAACCTTGGCCCAAAACCCTTCAAATACACATCAAGCCCACATGCCCACCTAGCCCACAAAACCAAGCCCACACGCCCAAGGAAAAAGCCCACACACGCCTAAGCCCTTAAAACACATCCAAAAATACAAAATCAAATATTTAACACATGGGAAATTAAAACAAATCAAATAAAATCTAAATAATTACATACCTAATTAAGGTAAATCAAATATATGATCTTCCAAAACAAGCCAAATCTTGTCCCTAATTAAAAAGATGTTTTCCTTATGAAATACTAATTAAAAGATATCACCTTTATTAACAAATCTCATTCCTTTTCAAACAAGGATTCACCCTAAACCAACCCTCACCTCTACTAGCTCATTCACACAAAAAACACAGAGAAGAAAACCACTGCCCAAGCTGAACAACAACCCTCACGTACCCCATCAGCCCTTCCACTAACGCAAAGCCAGCAGCCCCTCACGTCCCCCAAAATGACACAGCCCTTGCTTCACGTAATCTGCCCTATTCACAGCAAGCCTTCAACAACCCTCATCGCTCAAGCTAAAGCCACATTCACCAGCACCATTGCGCCCAGCCATCCACTAACGTAACAGGCCCACTACCGTCAACCTTTCACAGATTCATAAAACACGGCTTCACACCAAACACCCCTACATTGCACGCATAAACCCCTTCCCTGCACACCCAAATTGCCGCACATAACACTGGCCAAAACTACCGAGAAAAGCCCTCACTGCACTGCCCAATTTTGCCGCATAAACAACCCCTAAAAAGACTAGAAAATACATCAAAAATTGCCCCAAAACAGTGACAAAACCGCACCCCCAAACCCTCCACAAACACCAAAAATAGTGGCCTAAATTACCTTAAAACAGTGACCAGAAAATACAGCAAAAACAACAGCGAAACAGAGTGAAAACAGTAGCCCGAGCAGTGAAACAACGAGGAAAGATGTGAACCAGTGAACCAGAAGAGTTGCGGAGTGTTAGCCCTTCCGACGGCTTTGTAATGTGCTTCCAAGAGTCGACATAAAAGGTTAGACCTGAGGGCACCTTTCTTATTTATTCTTATTAATATTTTAATTATTTATTGAATTTTCTTCGCATGAGAGTCGTTGAATAATGTGTGTTGTGGCCCTTGAATGAATGGAAAATGTGTCGTCTCTTGTGGTATATAGGATGGAAACCCAGACGTAAATTCTGTAGCCGAATCCGAATGGACGGTAGTGCGGTCTGTACTTGGGATACAACTCCACATACCACTTGAGCAAACGGCACATATTTCGCTTTATGTTATATTGTTTGTTTCTTATCCGCATTTTATATTCCGCCATTTAATTTCCGTACGATTATTTGTTTGTGTATTGATGATATAATGCACATGGGCTTAGTATGTTGGTCTAAAGGTTCTCTATTTGAGGGAAGAAAAGTCCAAAAGGCTACCTTTACGACAATACTTTGCCGCGCCGGACAAAGTGTGTTTGATTGAATGTGAGATATGTTTAATCGAATATACGAAGTCCTATATTGTTTTCTTTACTTTCTATGCATTGTGATGTAATGCGCATGGGCAAATCAAGTTGGATTAAAGGTCCTCCATTTTGAGGGATTGAAAAAGCCTAAAGGCTACCTTTGCCACGAAGTTTTGGCGCGCCGAACGAAGTGTGTTTGGTTGAATGTGAGATGTGTTTAATTGAGCATGCGAAGTCCTATATTGTTGTCTTTATTTTATATGCATTGTAATGTGAACGCATTGGCTTAGTATGTTGGTCTAAAGGTTCTCTAATTGAGAAAAGAAAAGTCTAAAAGGCTACCTTTACGTTAATACTTTACCGCGCCTTTTATTATTCCGTTATTTGTTTTATGTATGACATCTCCTTGCATAATCATGCATCATATTGCATTGCGCATGGGCAAATTAAGTTGGATTAGAGGTCCTCTATTTTGAGGGATAGAAAGCCTAAGGGCTACCTTTGCCACAATGTTTTGCCGCGCCGGACAAAGTACGTTCGATTGAACGTGAGATATGTTTAATTGGACACTTGAAGTCTTATATAGATGTGGGCACATATCACATCTCGTTTCTTTCATCTTTATTATCTATCTTCTTTTGCATCGCATTATGGCACGTTTATTTTAATGTATAATTTCCTCTTTAATTATCTCTTTACATTATGCACTTAATTGCCTCTCTTTAATATGTATGATTGTTTCTTGGGTGATTTCTCTTGCATTATGTAATTAATCACATTATTCCACTATTGACACTTTTACTGTTATCATCTATTTGTATTCCCGCATTTATCTATTTGATGTGTTCGTGATTTTGTGTTCAAGCATGATTAGGTCGTTAGTATGTTACTTGTTTCTTAAGCATGATTTAGCCGCTAGTACGTTATTCCTCTATGCATGATTTGGTCATCTCCTTTCGCAATAGGCATTCAATTTACGTTTATGTTTAGGTTGTTATTTATTTTTCACGTTTGATGATTCAACATGTTCATGGAAAGCTGGCGGGAGACTTAACCCAACGGCAACGGAAATTCATCCATGCATGCATGCATACACGTAACGCACTTGCATTTTTTTTGTGTTTTGTTTTCTTGTATTCACAGGTTTCAACGGAGAAAAAGAGAAAGCGGCAAATGCAAGCTAACCAGAAGCAGTATTAGTACAGTGTCATCCGTTTCAGGAATGAATCACCGAGTTGAGGCCCGCATCAGTATTAGTCTCAGGAAGGAATCCCAAGGTTGAGGCCCATATCAGTATGAATTTCGAGAATGGATCCCAGGGGGCGAAGCCCACATTATCAGTGGTGGAACAACATATTTCTGTAGAGTGAGTGAGTGAAAAAAAAAGGGAGAAAAAGAGAGAGAGAAATCTTTGATAGTCAGGCACATGTCCGATGATGACATTGTTTACTGCAGAGAAAAACCTTAGAAACAATAAGTGCGAGATGTACTCTCATCCGGTATTCTGAGTAGTTGATCTCGGCTAGACTCACGAGCACTTGATTACAGGATCTCATCAGTAGAAGCCTGAGTAGCTGGCAAGATGACTAGTTGAAGAGACGGTGGATCAGTGAATGACCGTTTGCTTGGATTTCCACCCTGGTTTACTTATGCTATGATATATGATATGGTTGGAAACAAAGAAATTCTCTGCAATGAAAAGAAAAGAAAAAAATAGACCGCATATATAACCAATAAGCGTGAAGCTACCCATGGGCGAGTATTAGGACCACCACTCAGAGCGCCAATTCCCGGTTGTATTTCTGTTAAATACTTCTGTAAAACATTATTATTATGAATAATATATGCAGTTTCTATAATATAATCTATCTTTCTATATGGTAATGACCCGATAATGATTAGTCATGATACAGTTGCAAAAGCGTCGCAACGGACATTGAGAAGTATCATGACGTTGTCATTCTCAGACAGTTCCTGGTCAAGGTTTACACTACTTGGTCAGTATAGTAAACCCGTTGAGACCGGTACATGTCGTATACTGGAATATATGATTCCAATGGTTTCTCAATGAACCATTAGTCTTGGAGACTAGTATAGACGTGTAGGTGTTTATAGCGGATAAACACTGAACGACTCACCGAAGATTCTTAATGGATGGTACACCAGCGTCAATAAGAATCTTCTTGGGTTGAGTAGCACTTGTGATTCTTAGACTTGAGATGCCATTGTGGGCACATGAGACATCTTCTACACTTAGACGGCAGTCACGTCACCGATCTATTTAGATCAGACCTCCGCCTGTTCGTTGGGTGTAGACAGATCCTCAGGGTGTCCTATGTGTATCAAGATAGGATCCGTCAGTTCTGTGTATCAGAGCATAGGTAGTCCATATGATTAGCAATCAGATAAAACCATGGGCCCGTGGTAAATTTTAGAAGCTAGTTCTAAACATTCTTTTGAGATTGCTAATAGAATAGTCGACTGGATAATCCCGATAGAGATTTGACGTTTACATCTATATCTCTGGGATTTATCCGGATACCTGTGACGGAGGAATTATACATTTGCCATGACCTCGACCTGTATGGTTCAGCGAGATTATCCGTGATCGTCATAATCTACGGGTGGATAGATTATGGATACGAAATTAGATTTCGTGACGGATATACCTGAATCTAGAGAGTCTCAATAATGAAACAAACTCATAGAGTACTAGAGCAACATTAATAAATAATATTGATTATTTATAAAGTCGTTTAAAGGTTAAACGCAAGATACGTGCTAAAAGGACTAGATAGTCATTTGCCTAATTATTGTGTATTTACATTTAATACTTGATTAATTTAAATACACATTAATTAATAGTCAAAATGAGTTATTTGACTTATATCCTAAATGAATATATGTTTTTAATATTTAATGTAAATATTATACATATATTTAATATATTTGTATTTGATTAATTAATTGATTATTTAATTGTTAAATGATTAAATTAATTAAAATATAAATATCTTCCATTAGGATATTTAAAGTAAATGATGTTAGTTGCTTTTGTTGACTTAATTAAATATCTAATAAAGTGTTAATAAGATATTTATGCAAGTTGACTAAATTTGGTTGAAATGAAAATGAAATTAATTAACTTGTATTTGGCTTGGTCATTTTCGGCCAAAGGCAAAATGGAACAAGTATATATTGATTTTCATTTCACTTTACAAATAACCTAATACACTTTACAAAAGGAAACTCCATTGAAGAAACTAAGGAAAGCTTGAGAAAAGAAAGATAAATCAAAGAAAGCTTGGAATTTTAGTAAGTTTTTCAAGCTTGCTATTAGAGAGGAAAATGTTCCTTAGGTTCTAGGCTTCAACATGTGATGTTATTAGATTATTTCTTTCTTTATTTCTTTGTGTTTTTGTTGATGGAAGTTTGATAGAAGTGTTGAGCATGTATGGTGAAGGAAGGTTGTGACTATTGTAGTTGTAAACTTTCTTTTAAGGTTTTTGAAACCATGTTGCTAATCTAGAGTTATTGACCCACTCTTAAATGACCTAGATTTGATCTTGAGTTGTTTCATTGTGTTGAGACTTGGATTGGATGGAAGAATGATGATTGAAGTAATTGATTTAATGTATTTGGTCTAATTAGTCCAATTTGAGGAAATTGAAAAATTAGGGTTCTTGACCAATTCCAAATTTGGGGGTTTTCATATATGTTGTGCATTTGTGTGTTTATATGATGCATATAAAGTTTCATGTGCATTGGATTACATCTTGATGTGTTTTGATGCATGAAATGACAAAATGCACAACCCCCCCCCCCCCCCTTAATGGTGCTCTCGGCTTTGGAGTCAAATTTGGGGATTTTGGTGCTTTTGGTGTTTTGATGTTTTGAACATCATAAGTTCATCTTAGAAATGATTTAGAATCATTCAAAATTGATTTGATCAATTTCGGACTAAAATGGACAAAAATACAAGGCAAGGGTATTTCGGTAAATTCACTTAAATATGATTTATTGAATTTATTTTCATAATTTGATTATTGGAATATTAAATAAATATGTTTATTTAATTAATCCGAGAAAAAGTTTTGAAATCTGAAAATCGGATTTTCACCGCTTCCGCTGCGTTACCGGATTCACCCCCTAAAAGCAACAGTACAAAATGGTATCAGAGCGAGTCTGATTCTAGGCCACCTAAAATGATTAGCCTTCATTGAATCAATGTTTAATCATGTTTTCTTGACTTTATGCATGCTTATTAGGATCTAAATTGGTTAGATTTAGGGTGTATGACACTTAGCGGAAAATCCCTAATTAATAAGGTTTGAGTGTAATTTTGTATTTGATGCATGTTATATGGTCCGTCTTGTCAATACGGTTTATGAATACTTCTTTGTGACTACATCCGAGACCGTGCCTCTGCTGTGAGGATGTAGCCGATAAAGATTTATTTATACCGGATGTATATCAGATACTAGGTAAATTCAAGTAAAAGCAGAATTCTGAACGTGCCCTAGCTGTCAGGATTACGTAAGTAACTTGAGTTTATCATTGACGAGTTTAACCTTGGTACGTCTCCTTGTGGGCCTGCCTTCGCAGCGACAACGAGAAACGGCCAGGACCGGATACTTAGGAGTCATTAGTGAATGATTGACAAATGAGTTGTCTACCTGATGAATATACGTAGGCGAGACCGTGCCTCTGCTGTGAGCCGAAATATATTCACGGGATCCACTTTTCACTATTAGTATTTAATTTAATTATTAAATATTTGTATTCTGTTTTGGATTACAGTATTGCATGATTAATAATGGGTTGTTAAATTTTTATAGAGAAAAATAATAAAAAAAAAATCATGATGTTTGATGCAACTAAACGAAAACCTTCTGTCTTTTGTGTATTTAAAATTATATTTTTATTTGAAAAGTGTGAAATCATTAAATTATAATTTTTAAATATACAAAAATTCAAAAAATTTATCATCCATTTATCCTCTATTTGTTCACCTATCACTTATATTTTAAAAATTAAGCGAAATATTCTTATACGGTTTTTTTTTTAATATAAATACTTTTATTTTTATCATTAAACATGAGATGATTTTGTTTAATTTTAAAATATGAGGTGATATTTCGCTTAATTTTATTCATTTTCCAAATTTTATATATTTATGATGGGTCGCCATATGTGTATTGGCCAACCAATTAATAAATTTAGAAAAAATTAAAATAATCTTAAAGAAATATCACATGCATCTCTTTATCCCGTAAACCTTAAGAAAATAAATTATTTTTATTTTATTAATAAATCTTATATATTTTTTATTTATTGTTATTTATTTTGTGTTTATTTATTTAACAGTACTTATGAAATAAAATAATTAAATAAGTAAAAGAGAAAAAAAAAATAAAAGAATCAAATCAAAAAATAATATAAAACAATTAAATTAAAAAGTAAAATTATTAAATAAAAAAATGATTTAAAGGAGTATTGGTATTATTATCATTTAAAAATTAAAATCAAAAAAATCAAAAAAATCGTTTAGTTAATCAAATAATTAAATAAAAAAAAAAAAAAAGAGTGGGTTTGTCATTTGGTTAAATGTGAAATAGTTTTATTGTAAATTTAGGGAGAGAGAGGAATGAGAGGGGAGGGTCTGATATGGGGAGCGGGCAAAAGCATTCCTCATCAATTTAATAGATATTGAGTCATTGTCAAACTTGTAAAAAGTCGGACCAGTCTCTTACAGAAAATTGACAGTGAAGCTGAAAGAATTAAAGTGAACCACAAAAATAAGGTCTTTAATGTCGAAAATAATCGATGTTTGACGCCAAAGGTCATTAGCGTTTAATATTTTCGATGTCAATTTTCGACGCTAATATGTTGACGACGAAAAGTATTAGCGTCCAAATTATGTTTTCGACGCTAAAGTACAAGATTTTGAGTCAAAATCTTTTGATAATTAAAAATAGGCCTTTAGCGTCGACAATAATTTTCGACGCTAAGTACATCTTTAGCGACGAATTGTTTCGATTACTTAATTAAAAAACTTAAATATTTTACCTTTATTTCGACGCCAAAGGTATTTTAAAGATTTATTTTATTAACTTTAGCATCAAATGTTTCAACGCTAAAGGTGTAATAATATTTAAAAATAAATAATTATTTTATTACATTTAGCGTTGAATGTTTCATCAGTGTGTTCTCCTGATACTACAATTCCGTAATTCTGAGTTATGCATGAAATATTTCGCTACTCACTGTGAAATCGAACCCTCTTCACAATGTATCCACTATATTCGTAAGCCTGCTTTTGATGACCTTATGCCAATGCAACTAACGAAGATTACGGGTCCGGTTGATCATTTCGCACTTGGCTGTTTATCAAACATATGATAATATTTGTGTGTTAATATAGGGAAAAAATATAATATTTACTGTTAAAATAAATATAACAATAACTGTTAGGGCTTATAGTTGTCTCAAACCATTGAGGGAATTTTTTTTGTGTCTTTCATCAACGTTGTGGTCACTAGGACATTGTAGTACGATAATATATTGCCTACAAATTTATGGAAACATATCTACCATATTTATAAATGTAAGACGAAAAAATAAAATTATGCACGTACATGACTTACGTTAAGTACGGTTGCACCTCGTCGCAATTACTTAATATAAACCAATGGGCAAGTTGAACTTCCTCCAGTGTTAGCAATTTGACAGCTAATGGTCCGAACAGTTCACAATTTTGATGGAACACTGTGATATCTTGTTGATTAATTTCATCTGCACCATAGTTTCTTATCCGACGGTTAAACGAAGTTTTAATATTTTGCATGTACATCGAACAAAATATTATTGCCTCACTGATTAGGACCACCTCTATTATTGACCCATCAGGCCGTGCTTTGTATCTCACATATTATTTGTAACGTCATAAAACCCTGCAGTTATTACATATAATGTCTATGATTAACATTTTTAACATAAAATCAAACATAAAAAATAATATTACCAATTTAATATTACATCTCAATAAGGTACATCCACATGTAACGAACAGGACCTCCCCACCTAGCTTCGGAGGGCAAATACACGGCCAGATGTACCAACACATCAAAAAACGGGTGGCAATATTCGCTCTAGCTTGCATATGATGATCACGATTCCTTGCTTAAGTTCGTCAATGACAGATGTGCTAAATGTCCTTTGACATAGTTGTTTAAATAAGCCACATAGATCAAGTACGGCTTTACATACATTTTGATGGGTTTTATGGCGGAAATCGGGTAACGCAGCGGAATCGCGGAAAATCTAAATTTTCCGATTTCAAAATTTTTCTTGGATCAATTAAATAAACTTATTTATTTAATTACCCAATTGTCAAATTCTGAAAAATTACACAAGAGATCAAATTTCTTGGTAATTACCGAATTGCCCTACAACTTTACAAATTGATCATTTTAGTCCATAAATTGTCAAATACAATTTTGGATGATTCTAAATCACTTCTAAAATGATTTCCAACAGATTAAAAATACATCAAAATCAGATTTTCAACAAATCCCCGAAATTTAGTCCAATGCCGTGAGCCACCCAAAATTTTCAATTAATTGCAATTTGGTCCATTTAGTTCAAAACATGCCAAGATAAAATCCAATCAATCCAAAAATTTACATGCATCATATACATACCATAATGCATCACATATATGAAAAGCCCCAAATTTGAAGTGGGTTAAGAACCATAATTTTTCAATTTCATGAAATTGTCCAATTTTACCAAATCTTTAAAATCCAACACTTTAATCCATTCAATACTTCACCAATCTAGCCTCACCACTTTGAAACAACTCTAGAACAATTCTAGGTCACCAAGGAGTGGCTTACCAACTCTAGAATGACAACTTGATTTTCTAAAAATCAAAAGTAAAGCTTTGAAACCATTTCAATCTTACTTACATGCATCAATCTTTCATCAAAGTTCACAACCAAAATAAACACAAACTATAAGAAGAGAGACAACACCAAAGCAACAAAAAATGATGCTAAGCATTTTAGAAACAATTTTCATATTGAAGACTTTGAAGAATAACTTACAACCATGATTTTCCAAACCATCTTCCTTTAGCTTTCAAGCTTTTCTCTCAACTACTTTTGTATTATGTTTGGTGTCTAATGAACTTGTCAAACCCTAAAAGATGAAACAAAACAATATATACTCTCCCAAATTGCCCTTGGCCGAATTTGGAGACTTATATTAATATCTAGATTTTTTTGTTTCAATAAAGCTTTAATCAACTTGCATAAGCAATCATCAAACTATTTAATGATTTTCTTTAAAGTCAAATAAAGCAACACAAACAATATAACACTTATATTTAATTAGGGTGTTGGCCGAATTTTGCAAAAAATAAAGGAAACGAGATATTTTCAATTTTAACTTTTAAAACAAAATATCTAAGTCATCATCACACTTTTGATAACCTTTTTTCCTTAATGCAAAAGTCAAACATTTACACTAATAATCATTTCCTAACTTTATCATTTCATAAGATATTTATATTTTAATTATATTAATTATTTAACAATTAATTAATTAATTAATTACAAATATCTCAAATATATGTATTATATTTACTTTAAATATTTCAAATACATATATAAATGATATATGTCAAATACCTTTATTTGACAATTTATTAATGTGTATTTAATAATATCATATATTAAATACAAATACACATTAATTAGGAAATGACGGTTCGACCCATTTGCATGTATCTTTCGTTTAACAGTAAACGATTTATAAATAATCACTATTATTTATAATAGTCGCTCTAGTGCTCTACGAGTTTATTTCATTAGTGAGACTCTCTAGATTCAGGTATATCCGTCACAAAATTCAATTTCGTGTCCATAATTTACCCACCCGTAAATTATGATGACCACGGATAAACTAGCTGAATCATACAGGCCGAGGTCATTGCATACGTATAATCCCTCCGTCACAGGTATCCGGATTATCCCATAGATATAGATATAAATGTCAAATCTCTATATGTATAATCACGTCGACGTTTCTATTAGCAATCTCTAAATAACACTCGAAACTTACTTCTGAAGTTTACTGTGGCCACAAATTTAACAGATTGCTAATCACATTTGGACTACCTATGCTCTGTACACAGAACTGACAGATCCTATCTTGATACACACATGATATCCCGAGGATCGGTCCACACCCAACGAACATGCGGAGGTCTGATGTAAATAGATCGGTGACGTGACTGCCATCTAAGTGTGGAGGATGTCTCATATATCCACAGTGGTATCGCAAGTCGAAGGACCACTATGCTACTCAACCCGAGAAGATTCTTATTGACGTTGGTGTACCATCCATTAAGAATCTTCGGTGAGTCATTCAGTGTTTATCCACTATAAACACCTACACGTCTATATGAGTCTCCCCAGACTCATGGTTCATTGGGATAAATCATCAGACCAAGTCTCGATATACGACATGTACTGGTCTCAACGGATTTGACTAACCGACCCGTGTTAGTAAATCTTGACCAGGAATAATATTTGATAATATACATTTAGCATTACACTTCCCAATATTAATTACAACTACCTTTGTAACTGTGTACTGCAATATATATTATCGGGCCTTTGTCTAATATATACATATCACTAAACCACATTTAGTTTCAATCTAATCGTAATCAGATCGAATACGTATATAAAAACAAGAGGGGCAACCATAAATAAGTAATATTATGGAAAAATGAATTGATCGTATTCATTAATCAGACATAAATACGATGCAGATTGGCGCTCTGAGCACCAACCCCAACAATTTCTCACACTTGCTCTTGTGCCAATCCACGGTATCATATACATATCTTAATGTGTATCGTATACCCATGGCTCTCAAAAGCTCACCTCGCACTTAAGAGGTAGGGAACAAGAAGTAGGTCCGCTATAACATATTGAGTTTGTCAAACAAACTCCATCGTTTCCCATAGCCAGCATCATTCATATTTTGTAGAATCTAAATTATACATTAATATGACTCTGATACTACATCAGTATTGTGCTACAGCTACTGAGTTTTCCAAGTATTTAGGGATCAAATCCAAAATACTATGAAGACAACCGCAAGCACAACAACAATACAAAACTTCTAATTTATCAGGTCACTATGCAACTTCATAAGTCAATACTTCATAAGTTGCATCTAATTACACTCACAAAGTAGAATCCTCTGTGACACTCTCACTGCATCTACTCTGACTCTTTATGACGTAGACTATCTAGCGTCATAATTAGTTTCAAAACTAATATGACCCCGATGGTTGCAGACTGTATTCTCCATGAATTATAAACTCATTCTTAATATCTCAAAGATCACAAAGAACGTGTTTCAAGATCCATCACATGGTCTATAGGGTATCAAAAATAACTCGTAACAATTACGATTAAATCGATATCTTTAATCGCACATAATAAAGTATTCATTATGCCATCATCAAATGATACATAAGATTGATTAGACATTCTAATCAATATTTCTTTCGAAAAAGGAATCATCATTTACGAAAGATAAATACTATATACAAGACACACATTAACTGTCAAACAGTTATACTAATTGTCATAGAAATAGCCTTGTTGTGTCTTTTATTAGATCATATCTAATGCACGAATAATAGGAGTATCTCACAAGTCTCTTAGTTTTATATCTTATATAAAACTTTATATCTAATATAACAGATACTACTCCTACTTCTTTCACGGAGAAAAGAAGACTTAGGTAAACCTTTTTACCTCACAAACATCTCATTATTACTATAATAATGATAATGTTGTTAGGATATATAACACTTGAAATTAATTTGTACGCTCCCACTAACTCTTCAATCACAAATGTGTTCTCTATACTTTGATAAAATCAGACAATCTGACTGATATCAAAATTAGAGAACACGGGTTTTCGGAAGACTTATCCGAGTCTACAACAGGCTCTATTAGCTAGCACACTAAACTGTGATCTCAGCAGAACACAAACTCTAGGGCCATTCCAGAATAAACTCTTCAAAAAAAGAAATCACAACTGATCTCTTATCTGAATAAGTCATTCAAAAATGCCATTTTGCATTCTTTAGCTAAAATGTACAGTTTAATATCAACATTAACCAATATATATTTAATTGTTCAATTAGTGTGACTAGAGACAAGTTTCCTCGGAATCTACAATAGATTGCTGAGTATAACTTTTCTCACTGTCATACTATAAAGGTCAAACCTTTAATAAGCTCACACTGTTTTTGCTGCGCAAACAATTAGCACATATCATGAACTAATTCATAATGAAAGCTTAATCAAGTTCAAAACTTGATCGTAGTAAGTTATGAACAATCTTAGATCTATGGTTCAATGGTGACTTCCAGAATCGATATCAAATATCGCTTCCATTATAAGTTATAGGATAATTTTCTTCGATAAGAAAACAACAGAACCATTAAGTATCAAATACTCCTAAATGATTCTGATATCCTATTAGACTTATATAGAAGATGTATAATGGTTGTTTCATCTTATTAATTACGTAGTTCCATTATAATTTATCATTCTCACATTTGACTTCAATAAGTCAATTCTTTTCTACAATAATTAACATCCGATGTTACACACCAAGTGATAAAACAATTTTATTACTTAGGATCGTATGAAAGATATTTTATTAAATAGAATACAATATTCTATTAAACAGAATAAACGATAAACTTTTACTTATACCTCTGAGATGTAAATAATTTCCATTATATAACTATTAAATAAAAGAAAGATTCAAATCTCAAACTTTTCAAGATTCGGATTTTCTACCTATACATATCATATATGTAACTGTAGAAATTAATGGAACCTTAATTAAAAAGATGAACTAGTGCTACTGGAGCATATCCCCAAGAGTATTGAAACTAATTCGGTAACATTCAATATCAAACGAATAAAATCATATAAGATTCGACCGCTCCCACTACTCAATTTCATCAAGATGGAATCGTGGAAGAATAATATTGAATAAGAATCATATTCACTGAATAACCTTAGAACTAATTGCTTTAAATTCATATGTTTGATCGTATCAAAGATCTTTGAACAGTTCAAAGACATGTAATGAATTTTAAGGATAGAGTTCTAAAAAAACTTCAGATTAATATATTTGAACAAGTCAAAAATGTTCAATCTACGTTTCATCAGAACAGATTGAAAGTTCTTGATACTTTCAAGACGTTCAATATGTGTTCCTTCAGAAACACGTAACTAAGTTATGACAATTCATAAACTAAGTTACGAAGTAAAGAAAACTACCTTAAACAATTACAATTCATTAAACTACATACATCTTATGTATCAGTTTAATAAATCTGGTGGTCCAATGACAAATCATTGGTTAAACGAGATTTTAATCACCTTCCCGAATACAATATTCATTAGATGGATAAGGATATGTGGTGTGATCTCATATAAAACCATCATTTACCATACGGAATAAGCATCCAATGCTTAAGTGATAAAATCTCATAAAGCACCATTCTAAATTATTTATTTTACCGAATAATTTTTCTTAATGTTTATCTCAACGTCAATGACACTACTAGTTATATTTAAAATATATAACAATTATTTATAAAGAACAAGTAACTATCCAATAGTCGCAAGTTCCGATATCAAATATCAAAACAATCATTAACTAATATTTTAATAACTAGACTGGAGATCTGGTATCCAATACCTATAATTGTAGTATTGTGAAAATCGATATTTTCTATACACAACTATACGCATCTCTTTTCTTTAGCTTTACTATTTGACTTCAACTATTCACAACAATTGCAAATAATTGATTAGCAAATTGTGTCAAACACATTGCCTCTAAAGGTCACTAAAGCTAAGAAACGTCATTACTAGATAAACAAATACCTAATGAGGCTTTCTTAATGCCAGTCAAGAATCTCGAGACATGAACTAATTCAAGTCAATTCTGACTGCATAAGAAACTATTCTCTCTAAATTATTATATCCTAAAAGGGATATCTATCTAGATTCTCTATCATGACTTAGAAACTAAGTCATTAATCATCTTGATTTTTCAAGAAAATCGAAACAACAGTTCCCGATGGTTTAGACCAATCTAATAATATCCTAGTCTAGTAGTATCTAGAATCTATTATAGAATAACTGCAACCAAGAGTCAAGTCAGATAACATATCAAAATATGTGTGCAGTGAATAAAAGTTCAATTCTATAAAAAAAAAATTAGAATAAGGAAACAAACAAGCGGCAATTTCCATAATAATACACACTGCCTAAGTTATGGAATTTTTAAACTTAGCAGTGCCTCCCATTATTTTACGTAATACCGTAATCCCCAACGCAAAAAGAGAATTCAATAATTAAATCAAATTCCATAATGGGAAGTGGACCCCATGAATATATTTCGACTCACAGCAGAGGCACGGTCTCGCCTACGTATATTCATCAGGTAGACAACTCATTTGTCAATCACTCACTAGTGACTCCTGGGTTTCCGGTCCTGGTCGTTTCTCGTTGTGACTGCTAAGGCAGTCCCACAAGGAGACGTACCAAGGTTAAACTCGTCAATGATAAACTCAAGCTACTTGCGTAACCCTGACAGTTAGGGCACGTTCAGGATTGCGCTTTCGCTTGAATTTATCTAGTATCTGACATACATCCGGTATAAATAAATCTCTATCGGCTACACCCTCACAGCAGAGGCACGGTCTCGGATGTAGTCACAGAAAATATTTCAAAACCGTATTGACAAGACGGACCATGTAATATGCATCAAATACATAAATTACATAAAACCTATTATGTTTTATTTATTTTAAATAAATACATGCATGCAAAAGTAAAGAATAAATTAAACATTAAATTTAAAAGGCATAATCAAATTAGGGTGGCCAGAATCAGACTCGCTCTGATACCATTTCGATGAGGTTTTATGACGGAAATAGGTAACGCAGCGGAATCGCGGAAAATCTAAATTTTCCGATTTCAAAATTTTTCTGGATCAATTAAATAAACTTAGTTATTTAATTACCCAATTGTCAAATTCTGAAAAATTACACAAGAGATCAAATTTCTTGGTAATTACCGAATTACCCCATAACTTTACAAATTGATCATTTTAGTCCATAATTGTCAAATACAATTTTGGATGATTCTAAATCACTTCTAAAATGATTTCCAACATATCAATACATCAAAAATCAGATTTTCAATAAATCCCCAAAATTTAGTCCAATGCCCTGAGCCACCCAAAATTTTAAATTAATTACAATTTGGTCCCTTTAATTCAAAACATACCAAGATCAAATCCAATCAATCCAAAAATTTACATGCATCATATGAATACCATAATGCATCACATATATGAAAAGCCCCAAATTTGAAGTGGTTAGAACCCTAAATTTTTCAATTTCATCAAATTATCCAATTTTACCAATCTTTAAAATCCAACACTTTAATTCATTCATACTTCACCAATAAAGCCTCACCACTTTGAAACAAACTCTAGACAATTCTAGTCACCAAGGAGTGGCTACCTACAGACCAACTCTAGAATGACACATTGATTTTCTAAAAATCAAAAGTAAAGCTTTGAAACCATTTCAATCTTACTTACATGCATCATCTTCATCAAAATCATGTTGGGATGTATGCCCTAAGCTACATGTGATGTAAACGGCTTCATGTGTTTAGAAATAAAAGGATGCATTATTCATTTATCTAATTGTTTGTTCAATATCGCATATTGTATATCTTCATAAATACCGTAGATTACTTATGTACCTTCAGACTTGGTGTATGAACGTCATGCACCAGAGGATTTAAGACTGAAGTTAGTAATCTTAAATAGTCCATAGAGAGCAAACAAACCGGGTACTTTGTTTGTGGTTTATCTATAGCTGCGGTCCATTCTATATTTGGATGACGATCTTAATCCGGATCGTCCATGTAGAGACATGAGAATGGAGGCACCTTATATGATGTGATCATATAGGACTGGGCCTAGATAGAAATGACATTCTTATAATATCCGTTAAACAAAGAAAGTCATTTCGATCTACTTGATGGTCATATATGGATTGATCTTAATCCTGAGTATACTACGAACTCCTGCATAACGGGTTGTGTCCTTTGATTTACAAAGGTGAGGTTGGTGTAGCAATCCCAACCAATAACTACGTACTTTGGGGGCATAGTCTGTTATGTAGCTGGGAACGTTTTACATAGACATGGAATTCACTCCTTCTTGCGAGAAGTAGATGAATATCTCTCTTAAGGGTTGATTCGGTACTTGAACGATTAGAGCGCTCAAGTCTTTCTATTACGAATAGAAAGATTAATATTCATAACAGTTATGAATGAATCGTTCATTAGAGAATCAATGGTACTTAAGATAAAATAATTAGAGGGGTATAACGGACATTATGACCCGGCTCTAATTACGAGATATTCGTGAAGGATCAATTCGTATGCAATGACTATATCGGTGGACACCGACTTTGTTCGGCCTTATATTTCATCTACGGCGACGAGAGTGCAACTTCGGGTTTTTAGTGGAATAACCCGGAGTTAATAATTCGTAATATTTAATTAAGAGCTTAATTAATATTTCGAGATTATTGGAGCTCAGAACCGTAGGTCCACTTGGTCCCCGTGCTAGCTCGATTTACTATAGCGGAGCTAATATAATTGGATGGTCCAATTATATACTCACAAAAGGAATAAATATTATTAATATGATTAATAATAATTATATCACACATGAGACTTTATATTAAAAGTTAATATAAAGTATTAATAATTATATATGATAATTATTAAATTAGAACATTAAATTATATATGATATAATTTAATAAGGCTAAGGATTATTACCAAGGTAGGATTCCTTATTGGATAAGGAATAGGATTTGTTTGTTTTGGAAACAAAATCAAATCCTAATTGTCCCCTACCTTGGCCGAATTTTTGGAGTCATATTAGGGATATGATTTGTTTGTTTTGGAAACAAAATCAAATCCAAATTAAATCCCCCTTGGCCGAAAATTTGGAGTCCTAAAGGGAGTAGGATTTGTTTATTTTGGAAGCAAAATCAAACAAGGATTCCTATCCCCCCTTGGCCGAATTTCAAGAGCAATGGGAGACTAGTGGTTGATTTGTTTATGAAACAATTAACCATAAGTATAAAAGAAAAATTATGATTTAATTTTCTGATCCAAGAAATCAAAAAAAACTAGCCTCCATCTCCTTCTCCAAGCTCTCAAGAGTTGAGAATACTTTTCTGTGTGTGTGATTATTCTCTAAACCGTTTAGAGATTAATTTGTGAGTGTAGCCCACACTACCCTCCGTAAGTGTCGAGACATAGTTCGGAAGACCTCGTGACGTTGAAAAACATCCCCAAATACTTAACACAAGTCACGGCAACCAGCCCCTGGAATCCCTGCAATTTGCGCAGATACAAGTTCTCAGGGAGCTCCGTTTTGTTTGGTTTTCATTCGGGATTTTGGGAAACACTTTAGGATAATTTTAGGGTTGTGTTAGGATTGATTTTTGGAGAAAAAATTAGATCTGAAATTGAGCAGTGAGTTGCGCAAATCAGACCTGAAACTGGGTGCAGTTCGCGCCAATAACGTGTCCAAAACAGTCTGTTATTTCACTGCAGTTCAAGGGCTGTTCGGGGACTGTTTCGGGGCTATTCCGGAGCTGAGATTTTGTCCAAAACATCAGTGAATCCACTGGTGTGGTTCGGCCAAGCAAAGGGAAGAGCAGAAAAAATTTTCAAGTTCGATCCGTGAGCCTA
The DNA here is from genome assembly GCA_019454045.1 of Zanthoxylum bungeanum. Taxonomy (NCBI): domain Eukaryota; kingdom Viridiplantae; phylum Streptophyta; class Magnoliopsida; order Sapindales; family Rutaceae; genus Zanthoxylum; species Zanthoxylum bungeanum. The sequence continues at coordinate 21,874 of SKCR01014094.1, read as the reverse complement.
ATCGCTTCCGCCGCTGCGAGGGAAAGCGTTTCCTACAATTGGCATCAAGAGCGAGGTTGAAAAGTTCTCTTAACCCTTCACTTTTTCATTTAAAGTTTCTGTTTTAATATGTTTATATGAGTTATAAATATGATATGCATGTTTAGATGAGTGGACACATTGTGATATTCATGTGATGAATGGTTTTGTTATTTCATGTGATGAATGGATTTTGCATTGGTCGTAAATTTTTCTGGCTCTTATTTTTGTAGTTGGTTTTGGTTTTGGGATGTAAGGCCATAAGGCCATTGTTTATATTTGTTTCAATGTAAAGTTTCAATTCTTTGTAATTTGGAGCACCGAAGTCGCAAAGAGAGCCTACACCACTTTGGAGCGGGATTTGAAGGCCAAGGAATGCCTTGGTGAATCTTTTGTACTAATTAGATTAGTATAGAAAAAATAAGAGCCCGGTCAATGCAAAATCATTTTTATTATGTTATATGTATGTTTATTTCGAATTGTTTGAATAACATGTCATATAGCCTAGGGTGCCCACTCGTGCATTTTACTTGCCATAACATGTCATAGATGCATTATCATTATATACATAAAATTATGATTTTATGTAATTTAAAATGTTTAAGTTAGAAAATGATATGCATTGAAATCATTAATTAGATTAATGGGAATAAGTGTCTAAAACTTGAATTCTAATATATTGGACTTAATTGGTGCATAATAAATTCCATTGGTATATAGGATGGAAACCCGGATATAAATTCCATAGCCGATTCCGTATGGACGGATATGTGGTCTGCACTCGGGATACAATTCCACGTACCATTGAATTTTATAACGCACTAAGATTTATTAAAATGTTTAATTAAAATTTTGACCATTTAGAATTCCATGTTTTTAGACTTTTAAGTGCCTAGTATTTTAAGGGTTAAAATATTGTAGCTCACTTATACCACTCTAATTAAATTAGTTTAATAGAGTAAAACTGTTAGTAGAGACTAATAGGATATTAGTGACACAATTTTAATAGTTAAAATTGATTAGCTCACTTATGACGAACTAGTGTAAATAAATTATGCTTTAGCCGCCATAAGTTTATCCACACTAGTTAGGATAAAATATTAGATATTTTAGATAGAAACCTTAAGTTTAAAATAGTGAGTGGGAGAGGGATATACGACAGTACATCCCGCGATCTCCGTTGTTAGTCCAAAAACTGAGATTCAAAAGGCGCCTCGAGACGGCTTTGTTTTCGTCCCCCTACGGATGGTGTCCATTTTGGGTCAATATCAAGTTTGGGTTCCGAAAGGATAGGGATCCTAGATGTATCTTGTGAACTGACCTACCCTACGGCGGCACTTCACTTGTTAAGTCAAAGAATCCCGAAACGGCGGGTTACACTCACAAAGGAGTTATTAACTGTTAATGAAATCCTTGATAAAAAAAAACGGTAGTTGTTTAATATAGGAATAAGAGTTATTCCCGCATATATTAAAACAGCTGAGATTGTCTCAATCTATCATGCGAGTACTTGACCTACCCTACGGCGGCACTTACTTGTGGGATGATAGATCTCCGTGGCATAGTAATTCTTTTAGGTTTCTTATTCATTATTCATGGTTCATGCATCATGTTTAATTTTATGCCAAAATTCTTTGATGATTTTAATATGCGATGAATGAATGTTAAATGCATGTTTATTTTATTTTCAGCCATGGTTTCTCCAATTATTTCCATTCTCTCAAATGATAAGTTGACCGGAGAAAATTATGTAAAATGGAAAAGTAACATGAACGCTATCCTGGTCTGTGAAGACCTAAAGTTTGTCCTGACGGAGGAACGTCCTCCTGAGCCGGCCAGAAATGCCGGCCAAGCTGTGCGCGATACCTATCAGAAATGGGTCGCAGCAAATGAGAAAGCCCGCTGCTACTTGCTAGCAGGGATGTCTGAGGTTCTTGCTGCAAAGCATGAACCTATGGCTCTAGCATCACAGATGATGGAGTCATTGCAGGGCATGTTTGGGCAACCTTCGGAGCGTCAACGCCATGAGGCCATGGTCTCAGCGATGACTGCTAGGATGAAGGATGGGACATCAGTCCGAGAGCATGTCTTAAGGATGATGACTTATCTCAATACTGCTGAAACCCATGGAGCTCGTATTGACGAGCGTAGCCAGGTGACCATGATCATGGAAACTCTTCCGAAGAGTTTCTTGCAGTTTAAGAGCAACTATGTTATGAACAAGTTGACTTTTACTTTGACCCAACTGCTAAATGAGCTCACCCATTACGAGTCCATGCTGGTGGATCCTCGTAAATCCAGTGCAGAGGCAAATGTTGCCGAATCTTCTAAATCTGCAAAGAAGAAGAAGAAAGGCACTGGAAAGGCTAAAGGTAAAGCCATGAAAAAGAAGAACAAGAAAGGCTCCAAGGATTCCAAGCCCAAAGGAAAATGTTTCCATTGCGACAAGAATGGGCATTGGAAAAGGAACTGTCCTAAATACCTTGCTGAGCTAAAGGAGAAAAAGGAAACAGGTAAATATGATTTACTCGTTATTGAATCTCTATTGGTGGAGGATGACAAATCCGCTTGGATTATTGATTCCGGGGCCACTAACCATGTTTGTTCTTCTTTACAGCTACTTGATTCATGGAGGGACCTTGCTGAAGGTGACTACACCATGAGAGTCGGGACAGGGGATGCCGTTTCAGCAAGAGCAGTGGGAGTTTCTAGTTTAAGTTTTATTAATAATAGTTATTTAAATTTGAACGATGTGTTATTCATTCCTGGTTTCCGCAGGAATCTGATTTCTGTTTCTAGACTTATGGATGATGGTTATTCTATTTCTTTTAATAGCAATTTGGTTATTATTGGTAGAAATGGATTGACTATATGCACAGGAAACTCAGAAAATAACTTGTATGTGTTAAGACCGTTAACGCATAAGTCACTGCTCAACACTGAAATGTTTAAGGTTGAAAAACCAAAAACGAAACGGCAAAAGATTTCTCACGATGACACATATCTATGGCATCTTAGACTTGGTCACATCAACCTTGACCGAATAAATAGATTGATAAAGGACGGAGCCTTAAACCAGTTAAAGCTCGGGACTTTACCAGTTTGTGAGTCCTGTCTAGAAGGAAAAATGACCAAGAGACCTTTTTCTGGAAAAGGTATAAGAGCCAATCAACCACTAAAGCTAATACATTCGGACGTTTGCGGACCGATGAATGTAAAAGCCCGAGGTGGTTATGAATACTTCGTCACATTCATTGACGACTATTCAAGATATGGGTATGTCTACCTAATGCATCACAAATCAGATACCTTTGAAAAGTTCAAAGAGTATCGTGCTGAGGTTGAGAACCAATTAGGTAAGACAATCAAAACTCTACGATCGGATCGTGGAGGAGAATACCTCGACAGAGACTTCGAGGAATTCTTAGTTGAGCACGGGATAATATCCCAGCTCACAGCACCTGGAACACCACAACAAAATGGTGTTGCAGAAAGGAGAAATCGAACCCTACTAGACATGATAAGATCTATGTTTAGTTATAGCTCACTACCTATAGTTCATTCTGGGGATATGCACTGCAAACCGCAATGTATATCCTTAATGTAGTTCCATCTAAGTCTGTTCCTAAGACTCCCTTAGAGTTGTGGAATGGTCATAAAGCTAGTTTACGACATTTCCGCATATGGGGGTGTCCAGCACATGTGCTGAAGAATAAGACTACAAAGTTGGAACCACGTTCTCAGGTGTGCCTATTTGTAGGCTACCCGAAGGAAACTAGGGGAGGATTCTTCTACAGTCCCGATGATAACAAAGTATTTGTATCGACAAATGCTACGTTTCTAGAGGAGGACTACATGAGGGAGTTCAAACCTCGTAGTAAAATGTTACTCGAGGAGTTACTTACTGGTTCGACCAGCGCGCCATCGTCAACAAAAGTTGACAAATACATAGCACCTTCGACATCTGATAGTCAGATACTTCCAAGTCAGAATGATCTACCACCCAGACGTAGTGGGAGGGTTGTACGACAACCTGATCGCTACTTAGGGGTTGGAGAGGCACAAGTTGTCGCCTCCAGCGATGGTGTAGATGATCCATTGACCTACAGTAGTGCAATGGATGATCCTGACAAAGAAGAATGGCTCAAAGCCATGAACCTGGAGATGGAGTCGATGTACTCCAACTCAGTCTGGGAACTTGTAGACCAACCTGATGGAGTGAAGCCCATAGGTTGCAAGTGGATCTACAAGAGGAAGAGGGGATCAGATGGGAAGGTACAGACCTTCAAAGCTAGACTAGTGGCCAAGGGTTATACCCAGAAAGAGGGAGTTGACTATGAGGAAACTTTCTCGCCAGTAGCTATGCTAAAATCCATCCGCACTCTTCTATCCATAGCCGCATATTATGACTATGAAATCTGGCAAATGGACGTCAAGACTGCATTCTTGAATGGCAATCTTGATGAAAGTATCTATATGATACAACCAGAAGGGTTCACCGCCCAAGGTCAAGAGCAAAAAGTTTGCAAGCTGCAAAGGTCCATTTATGGACTCAAGCAGGCATCTCGATCTTGGAATATAAGATTTGATACAACGATCAAGTCTTATAATTTTGAGCAAAATGTTGATGAGCCTTGTGTATACAAGCGCGTCATTGACGGGAAGGTGGTTTTTCTTGTCTTATACGTTGATGACATCTTACTTATTGGGAATGATGTAAGAATATTATCAGACGTAAAAACCTGGCTAGCTGAGCAATTCCAAATGAAAGATTTGGGAAATGCAAGTTATGTTCTTGGGATCCAGATACTTCGAGATCGCAAGAAACGACTATTAGCTATGTCTCAGGCATCCTACATCGACAAGATTCTTGTGCGATTCGGGATGCAGAATTCCAAGAAAGGCAATCTGCCTTATCGGCATGGAATTCATTTGTCGAAGGAACAGTCTCCTAAGACACCTCAAGTCGTTGAGGAAATGAGACATATCCCATACGCCTCAGCAGTTGGTAGTCTCATGTATGCCATGTTATGCACGAGACCGGACATCTGTTTTGCAGTGGGAGTAGTCAGTAGGTTTCAGTCAAATCCGGGATTGGATCACTGGGTGGCTGTGAAACACATTCTCAAATATCTAAAGAGAACGAGAGATTATATGCTAGTATATTCTGGAGAGGATATGATCCTAAGAGGATATACAGATTCTGATTTTCAGACAGATGTCGATTCCAGGAAATCAACATCTGGATCAGTGTTCACCCTAGGTGGTGGGGCTATTGTTTGGCGGAGTATAAAGCAATCTTGCATTGCCGACTCCACCATGGAGGCTGAATATGTAGCGGCTTGTGAAGCAGCTAAAGAAGCAGTCTGGCTCCGTAAATTCTTGGGAGATCTGGAAGTTGTTCCAGATATGGATAAACCACTCACCCTATTGATTGCGATATAGTGGAGCAGTGGCAAACTCCAAAGAACCAAGAAGCCATAAGAGGGGAAACATATAGAGAGGAAATATCATCTCATCAGGGAGATAGTGCAGAGAGGCGACGTTACCGTCACAAAGATTGCATCCGCAGAGAACCTTGCTGATCCGTTTACAAAGACCTTGCCGGCTAAAGTGTTTGATGGTCACCTAGATGGTCTAGGTTTGCGAGACATGTCCCATTTGCTCTAGTGCAAGTGGGAGATTGTTGGGATGTATGCCCTAGAGCTACATGTGATGTAAACGGCTTCATGTGTTTAGAAATAAAAGGATGCATTATTCATTTATCTAATTGTTTGTTCAATATCGCATATTATATATCTTCATAAATACCGTAGATTACTTATGTACCTTCAGACTTGGTGTATGAACGTCATGCACCAGAGGATTTAAGACTGAAGTTAGTAATCTTAAATAGTCCATAGAGAGCAAACACCGGGTACTTTGTTTGTGGTTTATCTATAGCTGCGGTCCATTCTATATTTGGATGACGATCTTAATCCGGATCGTCCATGTAGAGACATGAGAATGGAGGCACCTTATATGATGTGATCATATAGGACTGGGCCTAGATAGAAATGACATTCTTATAATATCCGTTAAACAAAGAAAGTCATTTCGATCTACTTGATGGTCATATATGGATTGATCTTAATCCTGAGTACTACGAACTCCTGCATAACGGGTTGTGTCCTTTGATTTACAAAGGTGAGGTTGGTGTAGCAATCCCAACCAATAACTACGTACTTTGGGGGCATAGTCTGTTATGTAGCTGGGAACGTTTTACATAGACATGGAATTCACTCCTTCTTGCGAGAAGTAGATGAATATCTCTCTTAAGGGTTGATTCGGTACTTGAACGATTAGAGCGCTCAAGTCTTTCTCTATTACGAATAGAAAGATTAATATTCATAACAGTTATGAATGAATCGTTCATTAGAGAATCAATGGTACTTAAGATAAAATAATTAGAGGGGTATAACGGACATTATGACCCGGCTCTAATTACGAGATATTCGTGAAGGATCAATTCGTATGCAATGACTATATCGGTGGACACCGACTTTGTTCGGCTTATATTTCATCTACGGCGACGAGAGTGCAACTTCGGGTTTTTAGTGGAATAACCCGGAGTTAATAATTCGTAATATTTAATTAAGAGCTTAATTAATATTTCGAGATTATTGGAGCTCAGAACCGTAGGTCCACTTGGTCCCCGTGCTAGCTCGATTTACTATAGCGGAGCTAATATAATTGGATGGTCCAATTATATACTCACAAAAGGAATAAATATTATTAATATGATTAATAATAATTATATCACACATGAGACTTTATATTAAAAGTTAATATAAAGTATTAATAATTATATATGATAATTATTAAATTAGAACATTAAATTATATATGATATAATTTAATAAGGCTAAGGATTATTACCAAGGGAGTAGGATGGATTTGTTTGTTTTGGAAACAAAATCAACCAAAGGGCTGTGTTGGATTGATTTTTGGAGCAAAATCAGATCTGAATTGAGCAGTGAGTGGCGCAAATCAAATCCTTAACCGGGGTGCATTCGCGCCATAACGTGTCCAAAACAGTCCTTTATGTTTGGTTTTTATTCGGGATTTTGGGAAACACTTTAGGATAATTTTAGGGCTGTGTTAGGATTGATTTTTGGAGAAAACCAGATCTGAAATTGAGCATGAGTGGCGCAAATCAAACCTGAAACTGGTGCAGTTCGCGCCCATAACATGTCCAAAACAGTCCGTTATTTCACTGCAGTTCAAGGGCTGTTCGGGGACTGTTTCGGGGCTATTCCGGAGCTGAGATTTTGTCCAAAATATCAGTGAATCCACTGGTGTGGTTCGGCCAAGCAAAGGGAAGAGCAGAAAAAATTTTCAAGTTCGATCCGTGAGCCTAATCGCTTCTGCTGCGCGAGGGAAAGCGTTTCCTACAGTTCACAGCCAAAATAAACACAAACTATAAGAAGATAGACAACTCCAAAGCAACACAAAATGATGCTAAGCATGTTAGAAATAATTTTCATATTGAAGACTTTGAAGAATAACTTACAAAACCATGATTTTCCAAGCCATCTTCCTTTAGCCTTCAAGCTTTTCTCTCAACTACTTTTGTATTATGTTTGGTGTCTAATGAACTTGTCAAACCCTAAAAGATGAAATAAAGCAATATAGACTCTCCCAAATTGCCCTTGACCGAATTTGGAGACTTATATTAATATCTAGATTTTTTTTTTTTTATTTTGTTTCAATAAAGCTTTAATCAACTTGCATAAGCAATCATCAAACCATTTAATGATTTTCTTTAAAGTCAAATAAAGCAACACAAAAATATAACACTTATATTTAATTAGGGTGTTGGCCGAATTTTGCAAAAAATAAAGCAAAATAGATATTTTCAATTTTAACTTTTAAAACAAAATATTTAAGTCATCATCACACTTTTGATAACCTTTTTCCTTTAATGCAAAAGTCAAACATTTACACTAATAATCATTTCATAACTTTATCATTTCATAAGATATTTATATTTTAATTATATTAATTATTTAAAAATTAATTAATTAATTAATTACAAATATCTCAAATATATGTATTATATTTACTTTAAATATTTCAAATACATATATAAATGATATATGTCAAATACCTTTATTTGATAATTTATTAATGTGTATTTAATAATATCATATATTAAATATAAATACATATTAATTAGGAAATGACGGTTCGGCCCATTTGCATGTATCTTTCTTTTAACAGTTAAATGATTTATAAATAATCACTAGTATTTATAATAGTCGCCCTAGTGCTCTACGAGTTTATTTCATTAGTGAGACTCTCTAGATTCATGTATATCCTTCATAAAATCCAATTTTATGTCCATAATTTACCCACCCGTAAATTATGACGGGTAAATTATGACCACCACAGATAAACTAGCTGAATCATACAGGTCGATGTCATTGCATACGTATAATCCCTCCGTCACAGGTATCCGGATTATCCCAGAGATATAGATATAAACGTAAAATCTCTATAGGTATAATCACGTCGACGTTTCTATTAGCAATCTATAAATAACACTCGGAACTTACTTCTGAAGTTTACTGTGGCCACAGATTTAACAGATTGCTAATCACATTTGGACTACATATGCTCTGTACACAGAACTGACATATCATATCTTGATACACACAGGATATCATGAGGATCGGTCCACACCCAACGAACATGCGGAGGTCTGATCTAAATAGATCAGTGATGTGACTGCCATCTAAGTGTGAAGGATCTCTCATATATCCATAGTGGTATCTCAAGTCGAAGGACCACTATGCTACTCAACCCGAGAAGATTCTTATTGACGTTGGTGTACCATCCATTAAGAATCTTCGGTGATTCGTTTAGTGTTTATCCACTATAAACACCTACACGTCTATATGAGTCTCCCCAGACTCATGGTTCATTGGGATAAACCATCAGACCAAGTCTCGATATACGACATGTACTGGTCTCAACGGATTTGACTAACCGACCCGTGTTAGTAAATCTTGACCAGGAATAATATTTGATAATATACATTTAGCAGTGACACTTCCCAATGTCAATTACAAACTACCTTTGTAACTGTGTACTGCAATATATATTATCGAGCATTTGTCTAATATATACATATCACTAAACCATATTTAGTTTCAATCTAATCGTAATCAGATCGAATACGTATATAAAAACAAGAGGTCCAACCATAAATAAGTAATATTATGGAAAAAGGAATTGATCGTATTCATGAATCAGACATAAATACGATGCGGATTGGCGCTCTGAGCACCAACCCCAACACATTTGACGGAAGATAAGGTCGAAAGCCAATGAGAATGAGAATCTCAAAAAACACATGACAATCGTGATTTTTTAACCCAGTTTTTGTGTCATCCATGACCCCACTTCCAATATTCGATGCATAATCTTCAGGGAATTTCACCATTTTTAGCCAACCACAAAACGCTTTTATCTCTGATTGAGTTAGCACTTAATTAGTATGTGGGTTTATAAGACCTTGAGGAGTGGCCTTTAAGTGCAATTCACTGCGAATTCTCGGATCTTGTAAGTCAAATCTAGTTTTTTCAGTGTCTTTCATCTTGCCCGAAATGTTCAACATTTTGCCACCAAACTCTCACATAGGTTTTTCTATAAGTATTATATCCAAATTATGTCATAGACTTAAACTCCTCAAATACTCTAACTCAAAGAAAATACTCCATCCCGTCCAATTCAACTCTTCAGGTTGACATTTTCAATTTTTATTTCTATTATTAGGATATTTCCCTGGTGTGGTGTGTCTCTGAGACGTTGATATTGGAAAAGTATGCCAAATCCAGACAATCCATTGGGCATACTCTGAAGTTCTGGTTGGCCATTGAATAATTTACTTCTCCGCCAATGATGACTCAACTCAAGAAATCGCATATGTCATATGTATCCTATTTTATTCTGTAACCGCTGCGAATGTGTTTCACCTGCACAAACCGGACATGCCATGTAACCTTTAGTGCTTCATCCAGATAATTAACCATAATTTGGAAAGTCATTAATGGTCCATAATAATGCGTCATGCATTCGAAAATATTACTGAGAATCTGCATCATAGGTATGTACACTGACATTCCATAATGTCTGTAACTTTTCGATTAACGAACTCAGATAAACATTCATATATTTACTAGGGGAATGTGGACCAAAGATAAATAATGACATAAATATGAACGGATCCTTCATACATTTCCATTGAGGTAAGTTGTATGGTATAATAATTACGGGCCACATACTGTAATAATTGTGCATATTCCCAAATGGGTTAAAACCATCGGAAGTGAGGCCTAACCTAACATTATGGGAGTCCTCTGCGAAAACGGGGGTACATATCTTTGAATTCGTGCATATCATCGAATTCCTTCTACTCGGTTCCATCTTCAAGATGTCTAAGTATGCCGTTAGCACCGAACCTCTTTTCGTGATGCCACCTCATGTCAGATACTGTGTGTCGTGACATGAACAACCTCTGTAGCCAGGACGTTAACGAGAAATAATGTAATATCTTATGAGACACTTTCTTCCTAAGACTAAAGACTTTGTATCGGTTTTCACCACATATCAGACATTATTCAAGTGATTCATACTCGGCACGAAATAATACATAGTCATACTTACAAGCATCAATGAATTCATACCTCATTCCCAGATCACACAACTTTTTCTTTGCCTCGTAATACGACTTAGGCAATTCGTTGCCAACCGATAATATTTGGCCAAGTATATCTAGCATCATATCAATACTTTTGTTGGTCATTTGTTCATAACTTTAATGTACAATAGTTTTACAACACAATTCAAAATCGACATCCTAATACCTTCAAATGATATTTTTTGTGCCACCTCAAGTAGTTGGCTAAACAAAATTTGATCATTTACATCTAACACTAGTATGTCACCGCCAACACTATGACCGACTTGTAGACCCTGTAAGTCGCTCAAAACATCAATTATCTCCTCGTTTACAGGTTGATTGTAACTACTACTGTATTCTCCGGAATAAAAAACCGTGATTGAGAATTATACTGGTCAACATGATAAATCCATGCACGGTAAGTTGGTGATATTCTCGGCATATATAAATGATTGAAAACTTCATCTAACCGTTTCTTTTTCCTATTCAAATAATTTATACATGGACATCGAATACGACCTTCTGCATCAACGTGTTGTTTTTCCGATTCCATAAACTCATAAACTCCATTACAGTACTCAACGCTCAATCTATCCATTGAGCTCATCCAGTTTCTATCAATTTCAACCAAATATCTACATATAAAAATATAATTATTAGACGTTATATTAAACTCATCAACATCACCTATTAATTAATTAATATTACAAAATAAACTAATCACACATATATGCATCATAATCAACTAACAACAAATCAACTAACTACAAAAATTAGAATCCTAAATTTTGAGAGAGATTAAACTTAAATTAAGTGAGAGTGATTCAAATATAAAGAAAAATAAAGAGTTATGGTTTAATAAAAGAGGGAATAAAAGTTACATTGTGAAAAATTGGAGTTTTGTTTGATTTGATGCTAAATGTTACGCCTTTAGCGCCGAACGTTTAATTCGACGCCTAAGGGTAATGGGGAGTGTTGGTGGTTTTGGGTTGTAATAACCCTTTATCGTCGATTAAACATTTCAACACTAAATATTACGCCTTTAGCATCAAAACTTTTAATTCAACTCTAAAAGGTAATGGGAGTGTCGGTGGTTTGAGGGTTGTAATAAATCTTTATCGTCGAACAAAATATCGACGCAAAATGTAAGACTTTTAATGTCGAAATTTTATCTTCGACGCAGATAATATATCTTTAGATTTTTGACGCTCAAATGGCTCTTTAGCCTCGAATGATTTTTCAACGCTAAAGGTTCGACGCTAAAAGTAATTTTTCTTGTAGTGATGGAATAATTAATCAATGAATGAAAGGTAAAAGTAAAAGCAAGACTCAAAGACTAAAAAAATTAAATAAATTAAATAAATATGATTCTCATAAACTTAATCTTCCATGTATTTCCTTGTTGGTTTTGACAGAACAATATCCTATTATGGATGTAAAATATATCTACTGCATTCTAATATCCTAATAAGGAAGTAAAATATATCTACTGCATTCTATATTCGCTGCTTTTTATCTCTCGTTTTGGCAGCCAAATGGAGAGTTCTCTGCATGTGTAAACCACCTTACTAATAACTTTCAAAAAGAAAAACCACCTTACTAATATTGATAATAAAATATCTATTTTTAATATTTCTTTTTACTATGTTAAAAATATACTAATATTGATAATAAAAAAATTCGTCTGACATTCTAGATTATGATCAGTTAAATTTACTTTTTTAGAAAGAAAGTTTTTATTTTTCCCAGAAGAAGCGAACTTGGTTTAAGACACTAACTAGGGTCCACACACTATTGTACTAAAGTGATTAGGGCTCCTAGTCCTGGTAAAGGCAAAAGATATTTGTATTGTTCTTCAAAAGGCATCTATCACGGGCATAAAACTGTTTGGACTAATGTATCTTTTCGCTAAACTTAAGACATGTGTAATTATCCTTATTGGTTAGAATTTGGATTGATCGTTAAGTTGAGTTATGATAAGTATTTCTTAAACTCTTATCACGAGTGCTTTAATAACATACACGGTTAAAATTAAATTATATTTAAATTATTATTCACTCAATATAAAACCCAGCTCAACGCCGAATCTCAATCACAAATATAAATTTATAAACTTTGATCCCTAAAAAATCCCTCTTAATGTAAAACCCTTTGCAATTTAATAGCTACTGTTTTTTATTTACTTTGTTACACTGTTTTTGTTTGTTTCATCATAAAAGTATTTCCAAAAAAATTTATTGACACACTTACGGAAAATTTAATCAACGTAAATTATTTTTCAATCGATGGAAAATTTTAAATAGTTTTTCGGAAAATGACTTAGAAATTTAACTTCGTAAGTTATTTTACGGAAAATAAATTTATTTTCCCTTTCTCAAATCTTCCATAATTCACTTTTAACTACTAGAAAATATTTTTCAAAACATAATTTTCATGAAAAATATTTTACTTACGAAAATCATTTTACGATGAAACAAATATACCTAAAGAAAATAGGTAAATTGAAATGGACCAAATTAACAAGTTTATTTGCCGACATTTACATTAATTATTCAAACAATCGATCAATCTGTACCCAAAAACAACCTATTTAATTAATTTGTTGACGGAATGTTTATGTGTTCCCAATTACTCCTTAAATTAAAAAACAGATTTCGATTTCAATACCAATAAACTTGCTTTTGAAACAAAAAAAAATAAAAAAATAAAAAAATAAAAAAATTAATTTGTCTACGGTTGTGATAATTCATACAACAAACAAATTTTCCATAAGCTCATAAACTCGTCCCACAAGCCACCAAGGCCTTTGGCCTGGTGGTAGCTGGCGTCCTCAATTCGAGAGCTCTGGCCCTCGTAGAATATAAAGATGATAAGCCTTCGTGTAATAATATATTATTTCATTGTGATTTAAAGGTTATAAATTCGAATCGCGGAAATAGTTTATTTGAAAAAAAAATAATGATAAGATTGTGTATATATTGAATCACCCAGAGATAGGTTCGAGTTATGAAAACAATTTTTTTTTTTTGTAAAAAAAATAATAATAAGGGGTGAGATTGCATACATATTGAATCTTCCCTAAAACCTATAGTGTAGGCATCCTTCAATTTGTTTAATAGGAACATATAAATCAATTATCTGTTATAAAATAATAGAAAATAGAAGAAGAGAAGATATTTTGTAAAGCTACATGTTTTTCTTATTACTTTTAAATCAATGAATGAAAACTACAAATGGTTCCTCTATATTTATAGGGAGAAGTTATGGTGGGATAAGTTATAAGAATAATAAAATAATAATTTAAATAATAAAATACAAGATAAAGATCAAAAGTAGTGGGGATCACCACAATATATATTTACAACACTCCCCCTTGGGCCCGACTATTTTAATCATACATAATTTGTTTGACTTTTGGACGAGATAACATTGCCTCATTAAAACCTTGCCAATAAAATCCAGTGGAACAAAACCTGGTTGAAGGAAAAAAAGCACAATACACTTGTGTCACGTCAATGAATATGTTCCCTCTTATGAAATGTTCCCCCTCAAAGGATATCATCAGGAAAATTTACTTGGTCGACGCATGCCAATGCTATGTATAAGCTAATGTTGATATCGGTAAAGCTTTCATAAATAAGTCAGTAAAATTATCGGTTGATCGTATTTGCTTGACATCAATTTGCTTGCTCTATTGAAGTGAAGAATTTAGGTGAGATGTGTTTGGTTTTGTCTACCTTGATATACCATATTCTAATTTGTGCAATACATGCAACATTATTTTTATATATAAGTTAGGGGTGTTCATAGGATCGGGTCGACCCGTAACCCGACCCGACCCGGCCGGGTTTATAAATTTTAAAATTCAATTTCGGGTCAATTTGGACCCGACCCGAAATTTCGGGTCGGGTCACTGGTTTAGGTCAGAAAACTCGGGTCTGACCCGACCCGATGTAAATGATATTATAATATATATTTTTAATGATACAATTATGATGTGAAACAATTGTGGCTGGAATGACAAAGTTTTTATTTGGTCTTTAAGTAGTCCCAAGTTCGAATCCCACCTTTAACGATTTTGAAAATTTTATTTTTTCTTTCTTTTCAAAAAAAAAAATGTCGTTGCTGCTGGGAATCGAACCTGAGATTAAGTACAAATTAATCTCAGACTTTGCCATTTCAGCTACAAATATATCTTGTAAAATTTGTATCAATAAAATATATATATTATATTTACTGCATATTATCTTGACCCGATTCGACCTCTATTTTTTGACCCGACCCGTACCGGTCACCTTCTCAAATTTTGGGTTTCGGGTCGAAAGACCAGACTCGATCGGGTCATAAAAAAATTGGAAAACCCGACCCGACCTAACCCGTGAACACCCCTAATTTCAGTGGGAGAGTTTAAGTTGCATGTGCTCTGAATGTGATGGATAAGTGACCTTCGCCATATACATTCTCCGCTTGCTTCATGTAGTGCAAGTATCTCTGGGTGATTAGAAGATGTAGCAACAAATACTGCTTTATAAATCGCCATAAAATGATCGTGTTAATGTAGGTAAAAACATACCATGTCTATGAATGTGTCTTATGAGGGTCAGAGAGATATCATACATCAGTATAACCAACAAGGCACGAATTTTGTGTTAGCTCATTTGAATAAAACAATCCCAAGTTTTTAGTCACATGAAGATAATAGAAGATATGTTTGACGATATTTCAATGTCGTCGAGTTGGCACAGAGCTAACTCTTGCCAATAAATTTACCGAAAATGCAATATCTGATCCGGTGCATTGAGCTAAATATAATAATGCACTAAGATGTGGTACTTCCGGACCAAATATCCCTTCATTATCTTCTTTATGACGAAATTGATCCTTTTTAGGATCGAGAGATCGGACTACCGTACGAGTTCTTAATGTATGAGCATTATCCTTATTGAAACGTTTTAGAATCTTTTCAATAAAATTAGACTGATGGATAAACACTCCGTTAGTTTTATGCTTGATCTGCAAGCCGAGACAATATTTTATTTTTCCCTAGTCTTTCATCTCAAATTCTCTTTTCAAATATTCAACAGTTTTTAGAAGCTTTTCAGGAGTTTCAATTAAGTTCAAATCATCGACATATACTGTTATAATAACAAATCTAGTTTCCGACTTTCTAATATATACTCATGGGAAGATATTATCATTTATATATCACTCTTTCATCAAATATTCACTCAAATGATTATACCATATGCGTGTAGAATGTTTCAATCCGTATAAAGATCGTTGTAATTGAACAAAATTTACGATCCTCTTATTTATATGCTTCAAACATTTTCAACCCTTCGAGGATTTTCATGTAAATATCAATGTCAAGTGACCTATACAAATATGTTGTCAGTACGTCCATAAGAAGCATGTCTAGTTTTTCAGAGACTGCCAAACTGATTAAATAATGAAACGTAATGGTATCTATCACAGGAGAATACATATCCTCATAGTCAATAATCGGTATCCGCGAGAAACATTGTGCAACTAGTTGCGCTTTGTATTTGATAATTTTGTTATGTTCATTACGTTTTCGTACAAATACCCATTTGTAACCAACGGGTTTGGCATCATCGAGTGTTTGGACTACGGGTCCAAATACTTCACGTTTGGCTAAAGAAGTCAATTTTGCTTGAATTGTTTCTTTCCATTTAGGCCAATCGTGTCTTTGTCTACATTCATCTACAGTTTGAGGTTCAAAATCATTTGTAATGTCAATAGCTATTGTATATGAAAACACATTATCGATGGTTAATTCCTTTCGATCCCACAGTTCTCTTGTATAAGTAATTTCTAGACTTTTCCTCATTTTTAGATTTTTGAGCCTCTTCCAGGGCTAGTGTCTCTTCAGGGACTATTATTTATTCTGGAACTAGTGATTTAGAAGATGTGGGTATAATCATTGCTCGAACATTATTTTCAATAGGATCCGAAACTCTTATTTTCCTCTTCCGGAGAATTGTATCTTTAGAACCACGTGGTCTACCACATTTCTGACGTGCAATAGATGATTTTTTAGATGTCTTTACACTAGATTGTTTAAAAGGAACAATCATCTGGGCTAGTATATTAGGAGCTAGTATATGCGACTTAGTTACTTTTTCTGCATTAGTAAATGCATTTGGTAATTGATTTGCAATTTGTTACAAATGGATTATCTTTCGCACTTTATTTTCACATTAACTGGTGCAAGGATCTAAATGAGATATGGTAGGAACTTTCCAATAAAGTTCATGCCTTGCCTCTGAATGCTATTTCTTTTCCCCTAATGATGGAAAAATTATCTCATCAAAATGAAAATCCGCGAAACGTGTTGTAAAATGATCACCCGTCATGGGTTTAGATATCTAATAATGGAAGGTGAATCAAACTTAACATATATCCCCTAACGACGTTGAGGTCCTATCTTTGTACGTTGTGGTGGTGAAATGGGAACATACACAACTTAACCAAAAGTGCATAGATAGGAAATATCTTGTTGGTGACCAAGAACAAGTTGGATAGGAGAATATTGATGATAAGCTGTGGGTCTAAGGCGAATTAATGCAGCTGAATGTAGTATAATATGACCCCATATAGAAATTGATAATTGAGTCTGTAACAACAATTTTCGTACAATTACCTGAATTCGCTTATCAATGATTTTGCCAATCCATTTTGTGTATGTACATATGGAACTAGATGTTCAACATCGATTCCAACTGATATACATTGGTCATCAAATGTCTTGGATGTAAATTCACTAGCATTATCTAGTCGTATGGTTTTGATTGGATAATGTGGGAATTGTGCCCTTAATCTAATCATTTGGGCAAGTAGTTTGGCAAATACTATGTTATGTATGAATAACAAGAAAACATGTGACCATTGTGCAGATACATCAATCAATACCATAAAGTAACAAAAATGCCCACTTTGTGGATGGATTGGTCCACAAATGTCTCCTTCAATCCCTTGTAAGAATGATGGATCATTGTAGCTTCTGGATGACCAAGACGATTATGCCACAACACAAACATCTTTGTATTATTGAACTTCTGGTTCATCACTACATGGCTTTCTATTGCATTTATGATTGTATAATACAATCCATATGATAAAGCCGAAATTCTTTCCAATATATATTTCTTACATGAGATGTTTTTGATAATACATATATATTCCACATTGTTTTCATCTAAAGTCTCAATATGATACCCATTTCTGCGAATATCTTTGAAACTTAGCAGATTTCTGCTGGACCTGTCTGAATACAGAGTATTTTTAATGCATAGTTTTGTTCCACTTGCTAATAAGATTATGGTTCTTCCAGAGCCTTCAATTAGGTCTACAAGACCAGATGTAGTGTTTATATTTCCTTCACGTAATTTTACGTCCAAGAAATATTATTTATCTTGAATATAGTATGTGTAGTTGCACTATCAACCAAGCATATATCTACACATTTATTTTACAGAAAATACAATCTATTTGTAGGATCTATATCCTTGTAAATAAAATTCACGTCAGACATCAAAATTAAAAGATATAAAATAAACTACATCTAATGTGATAAAAATATATTCAAATGAAACGTTAATAAAATGAAATGTTAAATGAAGTTCAATAGTTCTAGGTCCTAAACCATTCATAAAATAAAGATAACAATTAAATTTTAATTATGATAGATATCTTCATCGCCAATTAAGTGATCAATCATTGCCTCTGGGTCCTTGAAGAAATCAGAGACATCAAGATGAGTGAGATATATAGGATCCGAGTCATCAATAAAGTTAGCTCTAATCTCATTTCCTTTCTTTTCTTGGATGCTTGATAGAGATCTACTAAATGCTCATTTGCACAATAGATACGTGACTAATGTTCCTTTCCTCCACATCGATAACAAATTTATTCATTATCATTTTTGGTATATTTCTTTTCTGCATCATTTTTCTTTATTTTCTCTTTTATAGACATTCAACTTCTAGTGTTAACCATCCTTTTGTGTTGTTGTCCTGAGTTCTTATGACCATCACGGGGGCGATAACCATGCCCGCCGCGTAACCCCTTACCTCCATGACCGCGTCGATTATTTATATATGTATTTGTATTTGCTTTTGGGAATGGCTTCGAACCATTTGATCATGACTTATGATTTTTCATCAGTAGCTCATTATTTTGTTCAGCAACTAGGAAGCAAGATATCAAATTTGAGTATTTTTGAAGCGATGCTCCCGATATTATTGTTGCATAACTATATTTGATGCATGAAAGGTAGTGAGTGTTCTTTCAAGCATGTCTTATTTAATGATATTTTCACCATACAATCTCAGTTGTGAGGTGATGCGAAATAGCTTAGAGTTGTAGTCAAAAATCTTTTGGAAGTCCTGCAACCTTAGATTTGTCCACTCATATTTCGCTATAGGAGGAAGATGTCCATTTGATGGTCATATCTCTCTTTCGGGTTATTTCATAAGCTCAATGGATCTTCAACTGTCAAGTATTGAGTTTTCAAGCTCTTATGCAGATGATGGAGAAGGAAAATCATAACCTTTTGACTTATCCTGCAAGGACCTTTAATTTTCGCTTATGGTGCCTTCTAGG
Organism: Zanthoxylum bungeanum; assembly: GCA_019454045.1. Lineage (NCBI taxonomy): Eukaryota > Viridiplantae > Streptophyta > Magnoliopsida > Sapindales > Rutaceae > Zanthoxylum > Zanthoxylum bungeanum. The sequence continues at coordinate 2,506 of SKCR01014094.1, read as the reverse complement.
TCCATAGCTTACAGGTGCATTTTGGCATCCAAAACCCATGAGAGAGAGTTTTTTCCGAAAACTTTGAGTGTGAGAATTTGTAAGTTATACTTGATATTTTCAAGGTTCCTTGTAAATATAAAAAAAAAAAATATAAGTGTCGTAATAATAAATATATTATACAAAATTAATTACGATGTAAAAAGAATATTATGCATATATTTAAAACTTCAAGTTCATAAATATTATACTGTAGATTAAGATCTGTAGGTTCTATTGTATATTTAAAACTGCAGGTTTTAATTTAAAGTCTAATTGATTGAGGTTAGAATTTCAGGTTCTTTAATTGTAGTGTAATTATAAAATTTCGGGTTCTATAATTATTTTATAAATCTAGAATTGCATATTCTAATCGAATAATTAATTAATGAGTTTAAAACTTCGGGTTCTAATTTATCTCTTATAATTAATCATAATTATGAAAGAAACTAAAATAAATTTAAAAAACACACCGTTTTTATTTTCTAATGTGAATGATCCAAATTAATTGCAACCACATAACTGTTGGAAAATGCTTATTCATAAGCATTTTGAGGCACAATTTCAAGCATGGTCCACTTCGTGTTAGTGGTTGTTATTGAATGATTCGGATACTCCTCCGTGAGTACTTCGAAATGGTATATTCATATGCTTAAAATGGTGCTTGGTGAATGAGAAATTGTTGTTCAAAGTTCACCCATTGGTGTTGGAAAATAAAGATAAGTGAGCTTGTCCCACATGGGAAAGCTATAGAGAGAATATTAAGCTTATATATGATTGCTCATATGTAGATGGGTAAGAGTTGTAAGGATAGAGGCTCTCTCTACGTGCGCGGGGGGGGGGGTGCAAATCAAATCCGAACCAAGCTTGGCTCGTGTGCACCCGCGTGTCCTGCGTACACGAATGCCGGACCAAAATGTGCAGGCCCGGCCCAACCGAATTTTTAATTTTCTCTACAATTTTTCCAAGCCTTTTGTAATTCCATAACAGCTAATTTAATTAGCTTGGTGGTTACAAATATTAATCTCCATAAGTGCTTTTGTTTTCGAAAAATATGAAATAGAATATAGACAAAGACAAAGCACACACACCAGCTCGGTTTCTTTGTTTTGTTAAAAAGGAGAGTTCAAACACTTTGTGGTTCGTTGGATATGAGTTTGGTGGTGCTCTTACTCGTACGTTTTCCGTTGTATCCTGGGAAACAATCGTTCACGTTCTACTGCACCTATGGTAGGGGACGAATTTGTTTTAAGGATATTGTTGTTTTCAACAAGCCTCGGGAAAGTGAAGAAGCAGTGGTTCGTTTCTGCTCCTCTGCCGTCAGCCTCTGCCTCTGCCATCAGCCTCTGCCTCAGCATCTGCCTCTGCCTCTGCCTCTGCCTCTGCCTCTGCCTCTGCCATCAGCCTCTGCCTCAGCATCTGCCTCTGCCTCTGCATCAGCCTCTACCTCAGCATCTGCCTCTGCCTCAGCATCTGCCTCTGCCTCTGCCTCTGCCTCTGCCATCAGCCTCTGCTTCTGCATCAGCCTCTGCTTCTGCTCTGCCTCAGCATCTGCCTCTGCCTCTGCCTCTGCCTCAGTCTCTGCCTCTGCCATCAGCATAAACATCAGCCTCTGCCTCGGCTTCAGCATCAGCCTCTGCTTCTGCCTCTGCCTCTGCCTCTGCCTCTGCATCTGTATCTGCCTCTGCCTCTGCTCTTAGCCTCTACTGTCAGGGCCCGCCGTTAGGGTCTGATCCGAAGATTATTGTAATATTTGTCATATTTGGATTTCCCAATTACCGTGTAATAATTGTAATACATTGTACATACAATAACATACTCTTAAAAATAATTAAGGTGTTAAATTAATAACATAATAAAAAATAAAAAAAAATAACATAATGAATTAGAATTGAGATTCTAATTTTAAAATTAAAATTTAAAAATTCATATTCTGAATTATAATTAAGAGTTCTTATTCTAAAATTGGAATTCAATCACATTATCACTATATATATATATATATATATATATATATATATATATATTCTGAAGAACAATTATTGTTCATCGTGCATGATCCATCACTGGATTCTTTTACCATAGAAGTTTAAAGCTTGTAAAGCTGCAAAGGCATGTTATTGGCGTTGATGACAAAAAGATATTGTATGGTATCATGCATTTTGATGACTAAAAAAAAACCACAATATAAGTACACACATGATTGCAATTCGGTGAATTAGTTTACACATAATGATTGGCAGATGATGCTTGGAATTTTTTTTTTTTTTTAAGAAAAAATAAATTTAGATAGAGATAGATCGTGTTGATAACGTGTTATAAAAAAACAGAAAATAAAAGAAGAGAAGATACCTTATAAAATTATAGGCTTTTTTTTATTTTTTATAAATTCTGAATCAATTAATGAAAACTATAAAAAATTCCTATATATTTATAAAAAGAAATTATGGTGAGATAAGTTACAAAAATAATAAAATAATTATTTAAC
>SKCR01014093.1:0-51190 GCA_019454045.1 Zanthoxylum bungeanum | reverse complement strand
TAGGCTAGATGTGAACATGAATATTTCGTGACCTTAAACGGATGTGGCATCACGTTATGGTTATGTTTCTTTTGAAGAACACAAATCCGAAACTTTGAGTTTCGACACGAAGTATACAAACAGATCGGCTATAGTATTATACCGCTAACGGTAAGACCGTATTGGTAAATACTTAAGCAGTAAGTTTCATACGTACATAAAGAGTACGGTATTCTTTCACATGAGGACTCCTCCCCCGAAACACGTCAGTTAGACGGTGTGTCCGAACTAAAATCGAATTTTGTTGGACATGATAAGGTTTATCATGAGTCGCTTTGAGCTATTGTTTCCTTCAATAGGATATGTATTAACAGTGCAAAACTTATTTAGAATAAGGTTCCATGAAAATCTGTTTGACATATGTCATATAGGATATGAACAGGAAAGAAAAGGGGTTTCTCATTCCTGATAATTTGGGTATGCCATGCATGACGTTTGGATGATACCAAACTAAAAGACCCAAATTGGATAAGTGCCAATATAGGTTTTCCTAGGGAAACCTTAAGTATAGTACTTGTAATTCTCACATGAGACAAGTGATTGTTGCTCACCATGCGGTTTTTCTCTGAGAGGAATACCGATATGCAGTGCTCAGTGGGAGGATAGTGATACTCGATGAAAATCGGAGTAATACTATTCAAAGCACGAAGTCCTTAATGGAACACAAACAGTCATCAATGATGAATCTGTACCATTAATCTTCAAATACACAAGAAACTTCGTAGATCGGATAGAGTCAGAAAACAACCTATGGTATGGTTTCTGATCTAACCTCATTAAGATGTCAATCTTATGAAGGTATATCCAACCGACTACGTTGAGGAAGTGATACGAGGTATCGACTCTCTGTTATGGCAAAGTGCTATGAATCCGAATGGATTCCATGTATAACAACTATTTTGGATACTAGTTGTTGTACCATAAGGCATTGTGCCTATGGTATATTAAACGTCTTCAAAGAAGACATACATGGATGGCAACATACCAACGTACAAAGCTAGGCTTTTGACGGAAAGGTGTCGTTATCAACATTGTGTTAATAACGGTTCAACCTTTTACCTGTTGCCATGGTAAATCCATTTTGAAAATGCTTGAAAATAACTGTATATTTCATTTATGAAATGTGTCAGTTATATCAAAATCGCTTTCCTGAAAAGGAAACCTTTTGGAGGATGTTTACACATCCTGACGATTTTGTATAACCGACAAACAAGGTTTGCGGGTTATTCGATCCATGTTTGGATCAATGCAGCATAAGATCTTGGAACTGACGTTTTGAAATAATCATAATGGTTTATGATTTGACTCAAAACGAAATAATTCTTGTGTATATAAGGAGGTTAGTGGGAGAGCGCACTGACAGTGAAATTCCCATAAAACAATTGGTGAAAGCTTGGTTTTCATAGATATTCTTTCAATAGAAATTCTCCGTAGAATTCTGGGGAGTAACAACCTTTATTCAAGGAATAAAGATCTACTGGGATAGATTTGGAGTTGTTAACACTATCTCTGGGAATTGTACATTCAAAATGTACTTGTATTGGTGTCTCATACGCTTCGAGCATATGGAGTCACAATCGGGTCAATCCAAGTGATAGTCACTGGATTGAAGTTAAGAACATCTGTTAGTATCTCTGAGAACTAAAGATGCTATCTTTTACTATGGAGAAGGAGAACTTGAAGTGACTGTGATCACTGCAGCAAGTTTCCAAACGATTAAATACTACGGTACTATAAAGTTTGAATAACGGGACAGTGAGCTGGAAATCTTCCAAGCAAGATAACTGTTGCCGAATAAACAACAAATGCGGATTATTGCTGCAGCTGAGGCAGCAACTAAGCGTCTTTTGGGTCGAAAGTAAATCTAATTAGATTAGATATAGTTCTGTTAGCAGCTGAGCTAGGCGTCAGCACAGGCTAAGGAATTAAAGGTCTCATCGACGATCCAGATATATACTTCTATATCATCTGATTCGTTCGGATCATACATCGTGGCGATGTGATGATCGTGTAAATCGCGTCAAACGATAATCGAACAAATCCGCTGACGAAAACCTTTCCTCAGCAATTTGAGCGAACCTTACATAGTTCGGGTGTAGGACACTTGAGTGACTCGCTACGTGCCAAGTGGGAGATTGTTGGATAATATGACCCATAGCGTCACTATTTGCACAGATCATTGTGTTGCTGTAGCAAATTAACTATGTAACAAGGAAATTGCACTCTCGTCATTTGTGATTAGATCACCATAGATTATATAAATGAAGAGAGGTCCCTATGATTAGTTCCTGGATTGAGATGATATAAGACAGTATCAGTCCACGAAGGATTAATCATTAAATATCCCTAGCCGTAGTATTATCGAGACTGGACATCGATAATACGGAATAGGCTAGTATTGCACTTGTGCGCGTTGTGAGGGCACAACGGCATAGTTCTCATATATATAAGTGTTGGAGACTTATGCAAGTGCGATAGGAGGTCGTGTTTCACCGATGGTACGGGAAACAGCTTCGCTCTGGATAGACCCTTCGAAATCCCATTGGTATTATGACTAGGTGTCTATGGGAGGCCGAAATCAAGGTAGGTGTGTATAGTCTTAACCTGAGACTTGCATCGCTTATACTTACGACAATCGGTAAACTTTGGTTTTGGTGGTTGGGGGATCTTAACTGGTTCTGTGTTCACCTCTTCTGGGTTTATCAGGAATCGTAGTGTATTGGATGTGATGTCGAGACGGAAGTATCACTCCAGTCATAGTGGAGATGATGTCACGCAGGATACGGTATTAGTGCTCTTAAGTGCTGCGCGGCCATCGGGATATTATGACAAGGTCATGTATATCCGATTATAGAGACTAGTTACCAGACATCCGACATGTGCTTCGTACGGGGCAGACACTTATCCAGCCCCAGGCCTAGCACACGTGACTATACGATACTGGGCCGATATGCACATACAATTGTATACTACGCTTGATACAGATCTTAATATTCTTATGAGAATATGTCCGGAGAATTGGGAAGACTTGGTGCTTTGCTAGGAGTCGACCTTGTCTCGTAAATCGGTAGAACGTAGTACTTGGTACGTACGTGATTCGGATACACCGACGACCGTATTTACTGCCAAGATATCCGGGGATCTCATGGGTCGCTTCCCAAAGATTCACCGATGACGTATGACTCGCACTTATATTAATCTGGGATTAATATGATGAGAGAGAGAATTAATCTGGGATTAATTTCTGAGACACTTTATCTAGGATAAAATATCAATTGAAGAGAGAGAAACATTGATTTGGAATTAATCGAGGAATTAATATATTTGATATATTAAACGAAATTAGATTTCGACGCGGAATTAAATTAGATTTTAATTCGGGCGAGCGAATTAATTTAGAATTAATTCGTTAGCGACGTGAATAATAATTCCGCTAGGCGTAATTATTTAATTCTCGTCGCGACGGAAATTAGTGAATTCGGAATTAGCGAATTTGGGCCCGAAAGTGTTTGCGGACACATTCGTATTTTGAAACGAGTAGGATCCGCAAATCACATCGCGAAGTCTCATTACTTGACACGAATAGATGATGGATGTATCTAGTCACCTTTATGGGATGATACATTGTCTCTATTCTCAATGTAAGTTGGTGAGCTTATTTAATGGATTTTAAAAAGGTGATGTGTGTGGTTGGGAATTAAAACCCAAATGTGTTTGAAATGAATTTCAAATGAAATTCAAATGCATTTGATGCATAAAGAAACACAAAAACCGTATACCTTTTTTCACTTCAATTTCCCTCCTCTCTCTCCTCTTCTTCTCCCTTCTCTCTCACTACGACCTTTTTCTGGTTCTTGTGGAGCAGTGAACTGCCGAATTAAGAAGCAAAAATGGAGGGAAGCAAGTGCGTTTTGTGGCAAAACAAGAGTGCTAGCACACTCCGGGATCATGCTAAGGTGATAAGGGAAGTATACCCATGAGAAAGGAACGTTTTGATGAAGCTTGGAGCTCGTTTTTCTTGTTCAAAATGGCACAAAACAGAAGCCAAATCTGCAGCAGTGGGCGCACATTGCAGTGAGGCAGTGAGCACTTTTTCAGTTCGTTTTGTTGCCCAAATCGCATCTCAACCGCTCGATGTAAGTATTCTGCACTTCAATCGTTGTATTTGCTTATGATTCATGCTTGAGTTTTGATCTTGGGACCTCTAGAAACTCCAACACTAATCCAATTAGGAATTTTCGGATCCAAACTGCCTCCTTTGCTGCTTCCGATGCAGCAATATACTCCGCTTCAGTTGTTGAATCGGCAACAGTATCTTGCTTGGAAGATTTCCACTCACTGCTCCGCGTTTATTCAAACAAAAAATGTACCCCGATTGCGACTTGAAGTCGTCCTTGTCGGTTTGGAAACTTGCATCGGTGTACCCAGACACCTCAAGTTCTCCACCTCCATAATTAAGAAAGCATCCTTAGTTCGTCTAAGATAGTTAAGGATATTCTTAACACAGCCATCAGTGACCTTCACCTGGATCGGCCTGATAGCGACTACACATGCTCAAAGCATATGACACATCAGGTCGCGTACATATCATGGCATACATGATCGATCCGACTGTCGAGGCGAATGGTATCCGACTCATGTTATCTCTTCTTTCTTTAGTTTTAAGACACATGTCCTTAGACAGAAGGATACCACGTGACATTGGCATCAATCCCTTCTTGGATTGATCCATGTTGAATCGCTTCAACACTTTGTCAATATATGTACTCTGGGAGAGTCCAAGCAGCTTTCTAGATCTATCCCGGTAGATCTTTATTCCCAGAATAAAGGCTGCTTCTCCCAGATCTTTCATGGAGAGATTTTAATGAAAGCCAAGCTTTCACCGACGTTAGCATGGGAATGTCATTGCCTATAAGCAATACGTCGTCGACATAAAGGACAATAAAAGTCAGTGCTCTCCCACTAACCTTCTTGTATACACAAGGGTCATCATCGTTTTGTACGAAATCATATTCTTTAATGATCTCATCAAAACGCTGATTCCATGACCGTGATGCTTGCTTCAATCCATAAATGGATCGATTTAACTTACAAACCTTGTTTGCAAGTCTAGGTACGATAAAACCGTCAGGTTGTTGCATATAACATCCTCCAAAAGGTTTCCGTTAAGGAAAGCGGTTTTAACGTCCATCTGCCATATCTCGTAATCGAAATATGCAGCTATTGCAAGCATTATCCGAATGGATTTAATCATGGCAACGGGTGAGAAAGTTTCGTCATAATCAATACCATATTGTTGACGATACCCCTTTGTATGTTTGCACGTTGCCATCCATGTCGGTCTTCTTCTTCTTGAAGATCCATCTGCATCCATAGGCTTTACGCCTTCTGGTGCATCAACCAGTGTCCAAACTTGTTTGGCATACATGGAATCCATCTCGGACTTCATGGCATCTTGCCATAAAGCGGAATCAATATTCTGTATTGCTTCCTCATACGTAGTCGGTTCATTATCCTCAATAAGATTAATATTACATGAGGCGAGATCAGGAACCCATACCTCTCAGGTACCTTCCTAACTCTCTCCGACCTACGCGGTCCTTGTGTATCTGAAGATTGTGGTACAGACTCATCCTGGATGGTCTGTTTATGTTCCGTCGTTGATTCATTGCCAGGAACAGTATCACTACGATTTTCATCGAGCTCCACTTTCCTCCCCCACTTACCACTGCATCTGGAATTCCTTCTCAAGGAAAAATGCATGTAGAGCAACAAACACTTTGTTCTCTTGTGGGTAGAGAAGTAATATCCTTTGGTTTCCTTAGGATATCCCACGAAAAGGCATTTATCTGATTTGGGTTCTAGTTTGGTACCTTCCAAACGTTTACATATGCCCAGCATCCCCAAATCTTTAGGAAATAGAAACCTGGTTTCCTCCCTGTCCATATCTCATATGGAGTCTGTTGAACAGACTTTGACGGAACCTTATTCAAAATATACCACCTGGTTAATGTGTATCCCCAGAAGGATATTGGTAGCTCAGTCCGACTCAATCATCGACCTTACCATGTCTAACAATCTAGGTAGGTCCGTTAGTTTTCAGACACACAGTTTATTTGCGTTATTGCGGTGTTCCAGGAGGAGTCCACTGTGAAAGAATACCATTTTCTTTCAAGTAATCTTGAAACTCATAACTCAAGTATTCGCCACCACGGTCCGACCGCAATGTCTTAATACTCTTGGCTGTTTGTTTTTCTAATTCGTGTCGAAACTCTTTGAATTTCTCAAAAGTTTCCGACTTGTGTCTCATTAGATACACATAACCATAACGAGATGCATCATCCGTAAAGGTTACGAAGTAATGATATCCACCTCTAGCCTGGCTAGACATGGGCCCACATACGTCACTATGAATGAGGGCTAACAGTTCTGTGGCACGTTCACATTTACCACTAAAAGGTGATTTAGGCATTTTGCCTAAAAGACAAGATTCGCAGACATCATATGAATTAAGATCAAATCCGTCCAAGTACCCACTCTTCGAAAGTGTGGATATGCGAGTTTTGTTTATGTGTCCTAGACGACAATGCCACATGTAAGCTTCATCTTTTAGATTACTCTTTTTGAGCCTTTTTTTTGTTATTTTATGTTTAGGAGATTCATTTATATTCAAAATATAAAGGCCATTATTTGCTACAGCAGTGCAAATTTCTGCATCATTTTTATATAAATAACACCCAGTGTTTCTAAATACAAAAGTGTACCAATGCTGGGTTAACAAAGATACAGATATGATATTCCTAGTCAAACTAGGTATATAATAACAGTTCAAAAGTTTAAGCATATGCCCCGAGGGCAATTCCAAAACAAAAGTCCCTACAGCCAAAACAGCAACTGGAGTTCCGTTTCTCGACTCGTAGATCAATCTCCCTTGAAGCCAGCATCCTGCTATCCTGCAGATCCTGCAAATCAGTACAATATGAGCAGCACAACCAGAATCAAAAATCCAATTTTTAAAACTAGAAGTAGTCATATTTATCTCAATAACAAACATACCAGAGGCTAGTGCCTTGCCTGCCTTGATATCCTCCTTGTGTCCCTTGCCCATTCGGCAGTCACGTTTCCAGTGACATTTCTTGCCGCAGTTGAGGCAGACATCTTGAGACTTGTCCCTTGGCTTCCCATAAGCTTTAGTCAACTTGCCTTTACCCTTTTTCTTATGTTTCTTCTTCCTCACCCCTCCAGTAGCTTTGGCCCCAGCCTTTGGCCTCTGAGAGGTCGATGTAAAGTGCGCCTCGCGCTTGCCCCCTTTTTGGAGTTCTTTTTCAGACTCCTTCAAGATGGATAACAGCTCTCCAAGAGTGTCATCCGTATCCATCAACTTATAGTTGATTATGATTTGTCTCCAAGTATCAGGAAGTTACTGTAAGATCAAATCTATGGTCAGCTCAGCCTCCAAGAATATTCCCATATTGGCCAACTCATCAATATCGGCGATCATTTGAGCCCCGTGGGCCTCAACTGATGCGCCTTCAGTCATTCGGGCGCGGAAGAGTTTATTCACCAACTCGTACCTTCCATCCGCTTGTTGGAGTGGTGGAGATCTCGAATCTAGCCATCATACTATAAGGATCCAAGTCCCTATTCTGGCGACGAAAGTGCTGAGTCATCGAAGCTAACATAATAGCCTGAGCTGTGTCACAATCATTGCTGTGAGTTTTCCATAACTCCAGCTCAAGTGGGTCAGTGGGCTTAGGCGGGAGAGGTGTTTGTATAGTGTACAGCATCCTCTCAGCCCCAAGGACTATCCTCAGGTTCATTTCCCAATCAGCGAAGTTTGTGCCCTTAAAGACATTGTCACCCATGATGATGTCTCGGACATTTATCTTGCTTGCCATCTCAACTACGATAGTCCAACTATCTAGTTAACGATAAAATGGGTACAGTCAAACTGTTACAAGAAAAAAATAATAATGAATTAGTCCAACTAATTTTAATTAATTAAACGAAATAATTTTGAAAGACGCGTATGGCTAAGTATCTGAATGAAATTGCAAATTCAATACTAGCCTCCCACTATTTTTATCAAGTCTCTAACCCTCTATTGAGAACTCGGGAAATCCTATTTCCTAGTGGGCTAGGATCCCGTTAAATAACACACAACCTTGACTTTGGCCAACAAGCTGTATGCTATTTAACTAGGTAGATCTCAAAGATCAATTGGATCCATCCAATTCCTAGATCCGGTTAGGTGGACATCCAAGTCCAAAACATATGTATATATACTTATGCCAATGTATCTAATACATTTTCCTAACCATATCCTCCGAACCATCTAGGCCTTGGCTTTGGCACAACAAACCTAATGATTCCGGTTAAGCGAGACCCATTGACAAGGAAAGTTTCGTAATCAATGTCGTTGGACAAGAAGTGATCTTGACTTTGGCCAACAAATCACAACTTGGACAAGACACCGATGTAGAACAAAACTCTCATGATTCAAGTACATCCTCAATTGACAAAGGTCTTGACTTTGGCCAACAAACCAATGCCAATTTTGGATCTTGAACAAGAATCATTCAATGGAAGGATAATTGCTTAATATAAATTGAGGGATTTTGCGTAATTGGCAACCAATTTATTATCTTTGTTAGGTCTCATCAACATACACCCTTAAGCATGCTTCTAAAACATCATAAAGTGCATAAAGTAAATTAATAGTGATATACGGATGGATATATAAAACAACTTGTTCCTAGAACAAATCACTCCCTTTCCACTCCCCGCTAGCAATATTCTACTTCTACCCAATTACAAAATACAATAAGAGAAACCTCATTTACATTGAGGGGAATAGGTGAGAAGAGAATATAAAGAGATAAAAGAGATAAGGTTGGACACGCAGGTCCAATTTATAAATTCTAAATTTACAATAATTTCTAAAATTACCCTTTCCCTTCTAATATCCATCCGTATACACTATTCATTCATCACATACATGTATATTCATTCAAGACATGCTATACAACCAATCTAATCCAATTAATTAGTCTTTGTTTAAGTGATCATCCAATGTTCAATCAACGGTTTGATTTTGCGCGAGTCCAACTCGTTTGAGAATAAGTACATAAGGTACGAATTCACGAATTATATCGAACTACCCGTTAAATCCAATTTAAGTCGCATTCAATATTAATTCAATTTATTTAATTCCAAATTAAATGTTTACACTTTTAATGTGCTTTTAAAGATTAGATTCTAAATCTTATCAAATTGGGTCTCCAAGCCCAACTAACATCCAATGTGTGTTTAATTAAAGTCCGATGGGCTTTCAATTGATTTATCAAGGCTTGGGCTTTGGTCAATGTGGGTCAAACCCAATTACCAAGCCCAAATAAGGAATCACCCTTAAATGCCATAAAATCAATTTCAAGCCCATAAGGCCCAATTAAACATAAAAGCCCATTAATTAAATTTTAATATTCCAAATTTTAAAATTCAATTAATTAAAGTGTAATTGCATGATTAATTCATTAAACCAAATATTTCAAAAACACCAATTTAATTCATTAATCATCAATTGTTCAAAACACTTGTCTAACATTTATTTGAACAAAAAATCAAGTCCTTTAACATGTCATGTTGTATTCGGCCAACAGGGATTTTTGCGGTTCGATTTGTTTTTCAATCCAATTGAATCACTAATCTATTACTCGTTCATTTTTAAGTCATCGAATGAACTAGAAAGCAAAAAATCCAATTAAGTGAAAGGACCTCCATTTTCGGTCAAAGCAATAATTTTGGGGAAAAATCATCCAATGCATTTTTCTCAAAATTGATCATGTATTACATCAAATATCATACATATAAGCATACTCAAATCATCTAATGAACTTGTGCATGCAAAATACCAAACTAGTAAAATGACCTACACATTCGGCCAAGGCATCAATTTTGGGGAAAAATTATCCAATGCATTTTTCTCAAAATTGATCATGTATTATATCAAATATCATACATATAGCATGCTCAAATCATCCAATGAACTTGTGCATGCAAAAATTCAACTTAGTGGAAGTACCTCACATTCGGCCAAAGCAACATTTTGGGGAAAAATCATCCAATGCATTTTTCTCAAAATTGATCATGTATTATATCATATATCATACATGTAATCATGCTTAAGTCATCAAATAAACTTGTGCATGAAAAATTTCAAACCAATGGAAGCACCTCCACATTCGGCCAAGACAACCACTTTGGGGAAAAATCATCCAATGCATTTTTCTTAAAATTGATCATGTAATATATCATATAACATACATATAAGCATACTTTAGCATCCAATTTAACAAGAACATGCTTCAATCAATTTTCCCCAAATTAACCCTAATGTATTTCATGCTTAAACATGGCTCAATGATACCATTGTTGGTTTCTATAATTAGTCCCAAAGAAAGATTAAGCCATAGAAATACAAATAACATACATGCAAAGCTTGAAGCATGGCGGAAACATACTTACAAAGCTTTGTGACGAAAATGGTGAAGAGGATCCTTGAGCCTCCAAGGTGGTGATATGCGGCCAAGAACAAGAATGATAGAAGCTGCAATCTTGGGGCTATTTTCGGCCAATAACAACAGTGTGAGAAGCCTCAAATCTTCTAGTACTCCAAGCTCCAAGTGTGTTTCCCTATCACCTCTTTTGATCCCTTGTTGTGCTAGCAAAAATGGAGAAAACAATTTTCTTCCATGGATGAAGCTCACGGCTTGCGTGAAGAAGAAGGAAAGGAGAGAGTGTTATATCTTTTAATTTTTGTTCTCTCTATTTGTTTCAAAAGTGAGAGTGTAAAATGAAAAGCAATGATGTATCAAATACAAAAAATGAATTTTTAATTAAAAACCCTTCAAAAACCGTGAAAGGTTTTCCCTCCAAAGGAAAATTCATGATTTGCCATCATTACCTCACATTGAGAATAGAGACAATGTATCATCCCTTAAAGGTGACTAGATACATCCATCATCTATTCGTGTCAACTGATGAGATATCGCGATGTGATTTACGGATACCACTCGTTTCAAAATACGAATGTGTCCGCAAACACTTTCGGGCTTGGTTTCGCTAATTCCGAATTAACGAATTTCCGTCGCGACGTGAATTAAATAATTACGCCTTGCGGAATTACTATTCAGTTCGCTAATGAATTAATTCTAAATTAATTCGTTTGCCTGAATTAAAATCCAATTTTAATTCCGCGTCGAAATCTAATTTCGTTTAATAATATATCGAATATATTATTTTATCGATTAATTCCAAATTAATCGATCTCTCTCTCTCTCCTAATAAGGCATTTTATCCAAGATAAAGTTTCTCCGCAATTAATCCAAGATTAATAAAGTTCGAATCAAACATCATAGGTGAATCTTCAGGAAGCGACCCAAGAGATATCCGGATATGTTGACAGTAAATACGGTCGTTGGATAATCCAAACACGTACGTACCTGGTACTACGTTTTTACCGATTTACAAGACAAGGTTGGCTTCTAGCAAAGCGCCATGCCTTCCCAATTCTCCAGAAATATTCTTACTGGAATTTAGATCTTTATCAAGCGTAGTATACCGTAGTATCGCGTACATCGATCCAGTATCGGACAATCACATGTTAGGCCTGGGGCTGGAAATGTGTCTGCCCCGTACGAAACATATATCGGATATCAAACAACTAGTCTCTTTAAATCGGACAATCCTGACCTGGTCATATTGTCCCGACGGTTGCAACCTTTTATAGAGTACTAGTTCTGTATCCAGCGTGATCATCATCTCCATATGTCTGAAGTGATACTTCCATCTTGACATCACATCCAGTACACTACGATTCCCGATAAACCCAGAAGAGGCGTACACAGAACCGGTTAAAGCCCCGAACCACCACAACCAAAGTTTACCGATTGTCGCAAGTACTAGCGATGCAAGTCTCAGGTTAAGACCATATACACCTACCCTGATGCGGCTTCCCATAGACACGCAGACATACTACCAATGGGATTCCGCGGGGTCTGTCCAGAGCGAAGCTGTTTTCCGTACCATCGGCAAAACACAACCTCCTATCGCACTTACATAAGTATCCAATACTTAAATATATGAGAACTATGCTGTTGTGCCATCACAACTCGCACAAGTGCAATACTAGTCTATTCCGCATTATCGATGTCCGATCTCGATAATACTCCGACTAGGGATATTTAATGATTAAACCTTTTATATTGATACTGTCTCATATCATCTCAATACAGAACTAATCATATGGACTTTTGCCATTAATATATTAGAGTAAATAATTTTACAAAATGGCAAAAGGGCAATTTCATTATCACATAGTTAATTTTGTACAATAATACAATATCATTTACAAAACAGTGACGCTATGGGTCATAATGTCTAACACTGAATCACTAAGAAAGGCTACCATGGCTTTCTTGCCCTTGGACTTAAGGTATGTGAGACGCTCAGATCTAATATGCTCATACCTTTCACACTCATGGCATTGAATAACACGGGGTTTGCTACCCATATCCTCTCTAGATACTCTCCTCCTATGCGTACTCTGTTTAGGCATTTTATCCATATCCATATCCCTATCACCGCCACTCTTCTCCAGCTTAAGAAATTTCTTAAACTTCTTTACAAAAATGGCCAAATCATGATTCATGAGATTATCATTATCATCATGATGGCTGTGATCTTAGGTAAGAACTTATCAGATGGGGATCTCAGGATTTTCCCCATTATCTTATTAGTAATGATAGTCTCACCTAGGTTAAAACTTGAGTTAACGATATAGTTAATCTCAGAATAAAACTTATCAAAGGTCTCATCGTCTTTCATACTTGCGACCTCAAACCTAGTGGTAAGCTCTTGGAGTCTATTATTTTTAACAGACAATGTGCCCTCATTCACAATCTGAAGGATGTCCCAAACATCCTTGGCAATCTCACACATAGAGATTCTCTTAAATTCAGCAGAACAAATAGCAGCATGAATGTCATTAATTACTTTGTCGTTCCTATTCCTAGCATCAAATTCATCATTGGTCCAGGTCGGTTTATTTTTAGGGGAAGAGACCCCATCAACCATAATCATGGGAGGTTTCCGCCCGTACTCTACTGTCATCCAGACCCTCTCATCTAAAGACTTAAGGAACACTCTCATTCGAACCTTCCAAGGTAAATATTTGCTCCCATCAAAAAATGGGGGACAATTTAAAGGTTGACTTCTTTCCATAGCAAACAGGTCAATGATCGAGTTCAGTCTCTGAAACCAATTGAAAGTTGTTAATTATCCTAGGTTTTAACTCTATGGAATTATTCACAATTAACTAAGACAAGTCTTAATTAATGTGTCTCTGGATTCTCAACAAACAACCTTAATTCTAACAACAATAATATATCAATCCAAAATATTAAATCAATACGGAAAATAAATTCAATCACACAAATCAAAAAAGTAATTTTGGAAAACTCGTGCGAGTAAAAAACCACTCCGGGTATCTCGGTTACCAGTCCAAATCCACTATAAAGAGAAAAAACTTACAGTAACGGTAAAAGATCTATGGTGGAAACTCCACCAACCCTATTACCTCTAGACTGCAAGAACTCGAAGAACTCTTTAAGCCCGTTCCCCATGGTTTTTATTAGAACCTCTGAAGTCTCTGAGCGAATCAACTCTGAACGTTGAAATTTTGACTACCAATCTTCCTCCTAGAGAACTCTGAAGGGTTAGGAAATTTCGTTTGATTGTGTTGATGGCTTAATAAAGAACGATCTCACCACAAACAAAGAAGACAAGAAAAGAAAATAAGTCTTCAAGGTGAAATCACTAAAGTTGAAAAGATAGGAGGTGTTTAGGCTCAAGATAATATATTTTCAACCATTGTGAATGTGGCTATATGTTCTTAATATAGGTAGGGCAAAAAGAAAGGTGTCCCAATAACAAATTAGGTTAAAAACGTGACCAAAAAATTTGAGTTTCGTACGGGCGTTCGAACGCCACTCGAACGCGTGCTCTCTGGAAGGTTTCGTTCGAACATTTTCTCGAACGTACCTCGAAAGTTTTCTCTCTTGAATGTTTCGTTCGAACGCACTAAATGACACCCCAAGAATGAGAACATTCTGCCAAGTTTCGTTCGAACCCAACAATAAACGTGACACTAACGCTGTGGATAATTATGACCCATAGCATCATTATTTGTAAAGGACATTGTGTTTTTGTACAAATTAACTATGTGAAAAAGGAAATTTCTATTTATCATTATTGTAATTAGATTACTTGGATATATATAATGATAAAAGTTACACTTGTGCCCGTTATGTAAGCTTAACGGTATAGTTCTCATATAATTAGGTATTGGATACTTATGCAAGTGTAATAAGAGGTTCTGTTTGCCGTTGGACTGGGAAAAGTTCGCTCTGGATAGACCCACTCGGAATCCCATTGGTAGTATGACTATGTGTATATGGGAATTCAAATCAGGGTAGGTGTATGTGATCTTTAATCTGAGACTTACGTCGCTATTACTTGCGACAATCAGTTTACTTTGATATTGGTCGTCTGGAGCAATAACAGGTTCTGTGTACGCCTATATTGGGTTTACTGAGAATCATAGTGTATTAGATGTGATGTCAAGATAGGAGTATCACTTCAGTCATATGGAGATGATGGTCACACAGGATACAGAACTAGCACTCTTAAAAGCTGCAGCTATCAGGAAAGTATGACTAGGTCATGACTTTTCGATTACAGAGAGTAGTTACTTGGGATCCGATATATGCTTCGTACGGGGCAGACATAGAGCCAGTCCTAGGCCTAGCATGTGACATCCTATACTGTATCGTATTATGCATTACATAGTATTACTACGCCTAATACAGATTATATATTCCTCGTTGAATATTTCTGGAGAATTGGGTAGGCACAGTGCTTTCCTAGAAACCAACCATGTCTTGTAAATCAGTGAGAACGTGGTACGGGGTACGCACGTGTTCGGATAGTCCGACAACCGTATTTACTGCCAACATATCCAGGAATCTGTTGGGTCGCTTCCCAAAGATTCACCAATGACAGTTGATTTAAATAAAATTAATTTGGGATTAATTATGAGAGAGAAAATTAATCTGGGATTAATTGCGGCACGAATTAATCTGGGATTAAATTCGTATAGAAGAGATAACGCGATTAATTTAGAATTAATCGATAAAAAAATTTAATAGTTAAATTAGATTTTTCTATTTAATATTTATTTGGGGCTAAAATAATGTATCGGATATATTAATTGAAATCGGATTTCAATACGAAATTAAAATTGGATTTTAATTCGGGTGAATGAATTAATTTATAATTAATTTGTAATCGACTATCGTAATAATTTTATGAGGCATAATTATTTAATTAAATTGGATTTAATTATGTCACGACAATAAATTTTTTTTTAATTCGGAATTAAACAAACCCACCAAGTCTAATTGTGTGTTGGAGAAGCCAACTTAAATTTTGAATTTACATGAGGTGGGACCCATGACTTACATCAAATGTCTGACTTTGATGGAAGTAGTTGGTATTAATAAATTGGATTCATTTAACACACACACCAACTTTTGAAACACATTATTCACTCATCACTCTCATTCCTCTCATTGCCGATTTTCTCTCTAAAATTGTTGTGAAATTTTTGCTTAAAAAATTTCTACAAGCTAGCACTTGGAGGGTCATTTGAGGTGATAGGGAAACTCACCCAAGTAGAAAATCAACAATCCAAAGCTTGGAGCTTCATCCTACAAAGGAAATTTTTGAAATTTCAACCAAAATCAATGTAAGTATTTCCGGAACTTTACTTGATTAATTCATACCTAAAATCATGTTTAGGATCTTGGAAGCATGTTTTAGAGACTTAAAAAAGTATCTAGAGCCTTCAAAATGTGATTTTGAATTCTAGGGTTTATAAACTTTATTTGGGTATTTTTACTTGGAGCATGTTAATTCTAAATTGAGTGTTTGGTTGATGTTAGATAATGATAACTTAGAGTTGTTCATCAATGGATTGTTGAAAATTTGATTAGATCAAATTTCTCTAAATCCTTTACCTTGGCCGAAACTACCCTAGATTTAGCTCATGGTAATTTTTTGAAATTAGACACTTGAATGTGTTAATGGCATGAAATAAATGTTGAATGTTGATTTAATTGGATTGAAATCAAATTGGATGTTAATTTTTAATTACCGTGAATGAGCAATGTTGTTGAAAGACTTGATTTTGCTTCAATTTGTGTTGGACATGAATTGGAATGAAAATCATCATTAATTAGATTAATTCATATTTTGAAAATGTTAGATTAATTAATTAGTTGTGTTAATTACACTTAAATTGAATTAATGTGATATTGGAATATTATGTTAATGTAAATTAGTTCCTAAAATATAATTGGGCTAATTTGGTTATATTTGGATTAATGGGCTTGGTTGGGCCAAATTTGGTTGTGGACAATTGGGTTGAAACAATTGGGCCTAAACCATTTCCATAAAAGTCCAAAATATGATTTATTGCCTTTAATAATTTAATTGGGCCTAATGGGCCAAAATTATTTTTGGCATAGGGTGATTCCTAAATGGGCCTAGGCATTATGGGTTTGATCCATAATGGCCAAAAGCTCATGCCTAAAGAATTAATTAAAAGCCCATTGGACCTAATAGAATTGGCATTGGATGCTAAATGGCCTTTGAGGCCATTTGGATTGGATTTGGAATCCAAGTCTAAAAAGGCATTAATAAAATAAGTGTAATTGTTTAATTTGGAATTAAACTAGAATTAATATTGAATACAATTAAAATTAGATTTAATATTGTAGTTCGATATAATTCAAGAATACTTACTTTGAGTATTTATTCTTAAACGAGTTGGACTCGCGCAAATCAAATCGTTGTATGAACATTGGATGGTCATTAATTGAAGAATTAATTAATTGGATTAGATTGATTGACAACATGCTATGTGTGAATACTTGGATGTATTTCTTGAATAATGTATATCAGATGGATATTAGATGGGTGGGGGCAATTTTGGAAATTATTGTAAATATGGTATTTATTTGAAATTGGACCTGCGTGTCCAGCCTATCACCTCTTATTCTCATTTATTTCTCTTCTCACCAATTCCCCTCAATGTAAATGAGGTTTTCTAGTGTTGTAGTGTATGTAATTGGGTATAGAAGAATGTAAAGTGCTACCGGGAGAGAAGAAGAGAGAGAGATTGTTCTTGGAACAAAATGTGAATATCCATCCGCATATCATTATTAAATTTATCGCGCCTTATTATGCTTTTAGAATGCATGTTTAAGGGTGTATGATGAGACCTAATCAAAGATAATAAATTGGTTGCCAATTTACAAAAATGCCCTCACTTTTAATATTAAGTGTTTCCTTCCATTGAGTGGTTCTCTCTCAAGATCCAAGATTGGATTTTTGTTGGCCAAAGTCAAGATCATTGTCTATCGCGGATGTGTTTGAACCATGAAATCTTTGTTACATCGCATGTCTTGGGCAGTTGTGACTTGTTGGCCAAAGTCAAGGTCACTCATGTTCATCGACGTGGATTACGAAGTTTTCCCACTGTCAATGGGTCGCGCTTAACTGGAATCATTAAGCTTGTTGAGCCAAACCAAGGCTTAGTGATTAGTTGATTCAGAGGAAAATGTTAGGAAATATATTGGATATATGTTTCGGACTTGGATGTCCACCTACCGGATCTAGGAATTGGATGGGATCCAATTGGTCTTAGAGATCTACCTAGTTAAATTTTATACAGCTTGTTGGCCAAAGTCAAGGTTGTGTATTATTTAACGGGATCCTAGCCCACTAGGAAACTAGGTTTCCCGAGTACTCAACGGAGGGTTAGAGGCTTGCCGAAAATTAGTGGGAGGCTAGTATTAAATTTGTTTTCATTTAATACTCGCTAATACGCACGCTCTATTATTTCTCATTATTATATATATATATATTAGTTGGACTAATATTCATTTATTGTTTTCTTTGAACATATAGACTGTACTTAACACTACTCCATTTGTAGTTGGTTATATAGTTGGACTATAGTAACCATTGCATTTGAGTGTACCCGAAATACTTGATTGGATAGTTGGACTATAGCAATCAATATGGCTGTAAAGATTAGCGTCAGGGACATAATCATGGGTGAGATTGTCTTTAACGTCATAAATTTTCCAGACTGGGAAATGAACCTCAGGATAGTCCTAGGAGCTGAAAAGTTACTCTACGTAATAGAGAGACCTCTCGGGCCTGAGCCCGGACTTGAGCAGCCAATAGAGCATGAGGTTTGGAAGACTCATCGTGATGATAACTTTACTGCTCAATCCGTTATGCTTGCTGCAATGACTCCTCAGTTTCGTCGTCAAAACAAAAGATTGGATCATTATAACATGATGTTGAAATTGAAGGATCTTCATAGATCTAATCTCATATCTCAGAAGTATGATTTGCAGAAGAACCTCTTTCGCTCTCGTATGTCAGAGGGTACATCTGTCGAACACTACGTGTCGCAGATGATTACTGACATCAAACAGCTAGGTCATCTGGCATTACCTTCGAGGCCGAGACTTCCATAGATTTGATCTTAGAATCTCTACCCGACTACTGGGGCGGGTTCGTCATTAACTATAATATGATGAACCAAGAGAAAACTCTTGAGAGTTAATGGCTATGCTGAAAGAGGCAGAGCCAGAGCTTCTGAAAGGCAAGAAGCGTGAGGCTCATCTTACTTGGACATCTAAGAAGGCCAAGGCTTGGCCGAAGCCTTCTAGGGGGGTGTGAAGAAAAAGAAAAAGAATGGCAAGGCTTAATAATCAAAGTCTTCTGGGAAGACTAAGGACAAATCCCAAGACATCTGTACACACTGTGGCAAACGGGGTCACTGGAAGCGTGACTTCCGTAAGTACAAGGCGGACTTGGAGGAAGCGAAGGCGGGCAAGGCTCTGGCTTCAGGTATGTTTGTTATTGAAATAAACATGTCCACAACTATTTTAAAAAGTGTATTTTTGATACTGGATGTGGTACTTACATATGTACTGATGTGCAGGATCTGCAGATTTGTAGGAGACTAGCTTCAGGAGAGATCGACCTGCGAGTCGGAAATGGGATAAGAGTCGCTGTTTTGGCCATTGGCACCTATGTTTTGAACCTGCCCTCGGGGTATGTAGTTACATTAGGGGACTATTATTTTGTACCTAGTTTGAATAGAAATATTATCTATGTATTTAGTTTAACCCAATGCGGGTATACCTTTGTATTCAGGAACACTGGGTGTTTTATTTATAAAGATGATATTGAGATATGTACAACAGATGTGAATAATGGTCTTTATATTTTGAATATAAACGAATCACAAACATATAACATGACAAACAAAAAGTTCAAATTGAGTAATACAGATGAAACTTATTTGCGACATTATCATCTGGGACACATTAACAAAACTCGTATATCCACACTTTCGAAGAATGGATACTTGGACGGATTTGATCCTAATTCATATGATGTCTGCGTATCCTATTTGTTAGGCAAAATACCTAAAACAAATTTAAGTGGTAAAGGTGTACGTGCCACCCAGTTGTTATCCCTCGTTCAAAGTGACATATGTGGGCCCATGCCTAGCCAGGCTAGAGGTGGATATGAATACTTTATAACCTTTACGGATGATGCATCGCGTTACGGTTATGTGTATCTTATGAAATACAAGTCGTAAACTTTTGAGAAATTCAAAGAGTTTCGACACGAAGTAGAAAAATAGACCAGCAAAAGTATTAAAACATTGCGGTTGGACCGTGGTGGAGAATACTTAAGCAATGAGTTGCAAGATTTCTTGAAATAATATGGTATTTTTTCACAGTGGACTCTTCCCGGAACACCTCAATTGAACGGTTTGTCCGAACGGAGAAACCAAACTTTTTTTGACATGGTAAGGTCAATGATGCGTCGCACAGAGCTACCGATTTCCTTATGGGGATACGCATTAAACAATGCAATAGTTATTTTGAATAAGGTTCCGTCAAAATCTGTTGAACAGATTCCATATGAAATATTGACAGGAAAGAAACCCGGTTTCTCATTCCTAAAGATTTGGGGATGCTGGACATACGTTAAACGTTTGGATAGTACCAAACTAGAACCCAAATAGGATAAGTGCCTACTTATAGGTTATCCTAGGGAAACCAAATGATATTACTTCTACAACCCACAAGAGAACAAAATATTTGTTGCTCTTCATGCAGTTTTCATAGAAAAGGAATTCAAAAATGCAGTGGTAAGTGGGAGGAAAGTAGAACTCGTTGAAAATCGGAGTGATACTGTTCCTGGCACCGACCCCCTCACGGAACACGAACAGTCCATCAGGGATGAGACTGCTCCACAATCTTCTAATACACAAGAATCGTGTAAGTCGGAGAGAGTCAGAAAATAACCTCAGAGGTATGGTTTTCTAATCACACCTCATGTAGACATTAATCTTATTGAGGAAGATGAACAAGGTATCGACTCCGCTTTATGGCAAGATGCCATGAATTCTGAAATGGATTCCATGTATACCAACCAAGTTTGGACATTGGTTGATGTGTCAGATGGTATTAAACCTATTGGTAGTAAATGGGTCTTCAAAAAGAAGACAGACATGGAAGGCAACATACAAACGTACAACGCTAGGCTTGTAGCTAAAGGGTATCGTCAACGACATGGTACCGATTGCGATGAAACCTTTTCACATGTTGCCATGATTAAATCCATTCGAATAATGCTTGCTATTGCTGCATATTTCGATTATGAAATATGACAGATGGATGTCAAAACCGCTTTCCTTAATGGAAACCTTTTGGAGGATGTTTATATGCAACAACCTGATGGTTTTGTCCTACCAAAACATGCAAACAAGGTTTGCAAGTTAAACTGATCCATTTATGGATTAAAGTAAGCATCGCATTCTTGGAACCAACGTTTTGATGAGATCATAAAAGAACATGGTTTCATTCAAAACGAAGATGATTCTTGTGTATATAAGAAGGTTAGTGGGAAAGCACTGACATTCATTGTCCTATACGTTGATGATGTATTGCTTCTTTGCAATGACATTCTTATTCTGGCAATAAGGATCTACCAGATAGATCAACAAAGTTGCTCGCACTCTCCCAGAGCTCGTATATTGACAAAGTGTTGAAGAGATTCAACATGGATTAGTACAATAGGGGGCTGCTTCCGGTGTCACTTGGTTTCTCTATCGAATGACATGTGTCCTAAAACTCAAGATGAGAGAGATGTAATGATTCTGATCCCGTATGCTTCAGTAGTCGGTTCGATCATGTATGCCATGATATGTACGCGACATGATGTCTCATATACTTTGAGCATCTGTAGTCGCTATCAGGCCAATCCTGGTGATGGTCACTGGATTGCTGTAAAGAACATCATTTAGTATCTTAGACGAAATAAGGATGCTTTCTTAGTCTATGGGAAGGAGAACTTGAGGTGACTTGGTTCGCCGATGCAAGTTTCCAAACCGATAAAGACGACTGTAAGTCGCAATCATGGTACATATTTTATTTGAACAATGGAGCAGTCAGCTGGAAATCTTCCAAGCAATAGACTTTTACCGATTCAACAACAGAAGCAAAATATATTGCTGCAGCTGAGGCAGTAAAAGAAGCTGTTTGGATCCGTAAATTCCTAATTGGATTATGAGTCGTTCTGTTAGCAGCTGAGCCCGTACCTTTGTATTGTGATAATAATGGGGCTATCGCACAGGCTAAGGAACCACAGTCTCATCAATGATCCAAGCATGTACTTTGATGATTTCATCTGATTCATGATATCATACATCATCGTGATGTGAAGATCAAAAAGATCACATCAGATGATAACATTGCAGATCTGCTGATGAAAGCTACATCTCAGCAAAAGTTTGAGCGACATGTATATAGTTCAGGTGTTAGATACCTGAGTGATTGGCTATAGGCCAAGTGGGAGATTGTTGGACATTTTAGACAATTATGACCCATAGCGTCACTATTTGTAAAAGACATTGTGGTTTTTGTACAAATTAACTATGTGACTATGGAAATTGCATTTTATCATTTTGTAATTTGATTACTTTAATATATAAATGATAAAAGTCCTTATTATTAGTTCCGGATTACAAGATATGAGACAATATCAATCCATAACGGTTTAATCATTAAATATCCCTAGTCGTAGTATTATCGAGACTGGACATCGATAATACGGAATAGACTAGTATTGCACTTGTGCGTGTTATGGAAGCATAATAGCATAATTCTCATATATTTAAGTATTGGATACTTATGCAAGTGTGATAAGAGGTTGTGTTTACCGATGGCACAGAAACAGCTTCGCTCTGGATAGACCCCTCGAAATCCCATTGGTAGTATGACTATTTGTCTATGGTAATCCGAATCAGGGTAGGTGTATTTGGTCTTTCCTTCCTTATCTCTCGATTCTTTGTAATTCTCTTCTCACCTAATTCCCGTCAATGTTAATGAGGTTTCTCTAATTGTATTATGTAATTGGGTAGAAGTTAGAATAGTGCTAGCCGGGGAGAGGAAATGGAGTGATTTGTTCTAGGAATAATCTGTGAGATATCCATCTGCATATCATTATTAATTTGTTTACCGTGCCTTATTATGCTTTTAGAATGCATGCTTAAGGGTGTATGATGAGACCTAACAAAGATAATAAATTGGTTGCCAATTTACGCGAAAAACCCTCAATAAATTAGGAAAATATATTGGATATACTGACATATATATTGTATATATGTTTCAAACTTGGAGGTCCACCTACCGGATCAAGGAATTGGATGAGATCCAATTGATCTTAGAGATCTATCTAGATAAATATCATACAGCTTGTTGGCCAAAGTCAAGGTTGTGTGTTATTTAACGGGATCCTAGCCCACTAGGAAACTAGGTTTCCCGAGTCCTCAACAGAGGGTTAGAGGCTCGCCGAAAAATAGTGGGAGGCTAGTATTGAATTTGTAATTTCGTTCAAAAACTTAGCTCTACGCGCTTTCGACTAATATATTATTATTTTTCTTGTAGCAGTTAGACTGTACCCATACATCGTTAATTGAATAGTTTGACTATTACGATTAAGATGACATGAAAGTTAAGCATTAGGGATATTGTCATGGGCGACAATGTCTTTAATGGCACAAACTTTCATGATTGGGACATGAATCTCAGGATTGTCCTGGGATCCAAGAAGTTACTCTACATTATAGAGAGACCTCTTGGGCCTAAGCCCCGACCTGATCAGTTGCTTGAGCTAGAGCTTTGGAAGACTCATAGCGATGACAACGTGACTGTTCAATCGGTAATGCTTGCTGCTATGACTCCGCAATTCCGTCGTCAAAATAATGGATTGGATCCCTATGAGATGATGGCGAAGTTGCATGATCTTCACCGATCTAATCTTAGATCGCAAATATATGAGTTGAAGAAGAAGCTCTTCCCCGATCGCATGTCAGAGGGTACGTCTGTTGAGCACCATGTGTCATAGATGATTGCTGACATTGAGCAGCTCGGATAGATGGGCATTGTCTTCGACGCTGAGACTTCAGTAGATTTGATCCTACAGTCTCTCCCCGACACTTGGAGTGGGTTCATCATGAACTACAATATGTTGAACCAAGACCAAACTCTTGGAGAGTTGATGTCCACACTACGCGAAGCAGAAAAAGAGCTCCTAAAGGGCAAGAAGCGCGAGGAGCACTTCGCTTCAACATCTCAGACTCCAAGGGCTTGGCCCAAGGCGACTGGAGGTGTAAAGAAGAAGAAGAAGAAGAAAGGCAAGGCCAAATAGTCAAAACCTTCTGGAAAGGGTGAGGACAAATCCCAATATGTATGTCAGCAGTGCGGCAAGTGGGGTCACTGGAAATGTGACTGTCGCGAGTAAAAGGCACACATGAAGGAAATCAAAGCGGGCAAGGCACCGGCTTCAGGTATGTTTGTTATAGAAATAAACATGTCTACTACTAGTTTTAAAAGTTGGATTTTTGATTCTGGTTGTGGTACTCATATATGTACTGATGTGCAGGATCTGCATATTAGCAGGAAACTGGCCTCATGAGAGATTGACCTCCACTTTGGAAATGGGACACGAGTCGTCATTTTGGCCATTGGCACTTTTGTTTTGGAACTGCCCTCGGGGCATGTACTTAAACTTACAGACTGTTATTATGTACCTAGTTTGACTAGGAATATTATTTATGTATTTATGTTAGCCTAATGTGGGTATACTGTTGGACAATTATGACCCATAGTGTCACTATTTGTACAGATAATGGTGTTGTTGTACAAATTAACTATGTGACAAAGGAGATTGCACTCTTATCATTTGTGATTAGATCACCTAGATATATAAATGATATGAGGTCCTTATGATTTGTTCCTGGATTGAGAATGATATGAGACAGTATCAGTCCACGAAGGATAAATCATTAAATATCCCTAGTCAGAGTATTATCGAGATTGGACATCGATAAATATGTAAAAGACTAGTATTACACTTGTGCGCGTTGTGAGGGCACAACGGCATAGTTCTCATATATTTGGGTATAAGATACTCATGTAAGTGTAATAGGAAGTTGTGTTTTACCGATGGTACTGGAAACAGCTTCGCTATGGATAGAATATCATTTTAAAGAGAGAGAACGATTAATTTGGAAATAATCGATTAATTAATATATTTGATATATTAAATGAAATTGGATTTCGACGCGAAATTAAAATTAGATTTTAATTCGGGCGAACGAATTAATTTATAATTAATTCGTTAGCGACATGAATAGTTATTTCGATAGGCGTAATCATTTAATTACGACGCAACCGAAAATTCATTAATTTGGAATTAGCGAACCCGAGCCCGGGATTATTTGCGAGCGCATTCGCATTTTGAATTCGAGTGCGGCATGCAAGTCAAATCAAGCATCAAATCGTCAGTCACAGGAAGCGTCAAATCATTAGTCACTTTGAGTGATGTGACAACTTGTCACTTGATTTGATTGATTGATGGATTGATGTGATTAGGTGGATAGCATTTAATGCCAAATTTGGAGCCAAATTTGTTTGACTTTTTGAAAGATTTTTAAAAAATTTGGTATATGTTTTATTAATTGATTTTGGAAATCAATTTTTCCATTACACATTTTATCTCTCTCTCTCTCTCCTCAATTTCCTCTCTTCTTCATGCCCTTGGGGCTGTATTTTTCTTCTGGTTTGGCAGTGAACTGCCGAGAGCTTGGAGTAAAAAGGGAAGCAAGTGTGATGATTTTACGGCAAAATCATCGAGAGCTAGCACTCCGAGAGACATGTGAAGGTGATAGGGAAGTCCTCCCATGAGCCGGGAATCATTTGACGAAGTTCGGAGCTTGGAAGATGACATCAAAGGCCGAAAACAGTGAGCATACTCACTGCCACTGCCGAGCAGTCCATGGATCAGAAAATCAGATTTTGTTGCCTCTCGCTTCGCTCAACCGATCGATATGAGTATTCCACAACTCCCTCATTGTATTCGCACTTGTTTCATGCTTGTTTAATGATCTTGGGACCTTAGAAAACACCAACAATGGTATCTTGAGCAAGGAAAAGCATGAAAAAATTTAGGGCTTAAAATTTTGGTAAATTGATTTTGAGCATGATTTAATTAAATTGGATGTTTGAATATTGATTGGATCAATTTCATGAAAATTGATTTGGAACAATTTTCCCCAATTTGTTAAGGCTTGGCCGAATACATGAGTGCCCTAAAGTCTTGGAATTTTTTGATCATTGGATGTGTTGGAAATCATTTGGGGATATTGATTTAATGTTTAATTGGATTCAATTGGATTGGATTAAAATTGGACATAATTTCCCCACAATATCCGAGACTAGTGAAGCATGTTTGGGTTTGATTTTGATTAAATTATGTTGGACCTAATTTAATGATGAAGAGCATGATTAATTAGGCTAATTGATGTTTTAGAAATGTTAATTGGGTAATTAATTATGTTATGCACTTTGTTTAATTAAATTAAGAAATTAGATTTTGGAATTTAATTAAATTGGGCCTATTTTGTAAATTGGGCTTTGAAAGTTGTTGTTGGGCTTATTGGGCTTGGTTGTACCAAGTTGGGTTTAGGCAAAATTGGTTAGATCCAATTGGGCCCAAAAACGCTTCCATAAAGCCCAAATGCGACTAATGGACCTTTAAAGTTTAATTGGGCCTAATGGGCCTAAATTGATTTCTAGGCTTATGGGGTTAATCCCGGATTGGGTTTTGGTTATTGGGTTCGACCTGAGTTGACCAAAAGTCCACGCCTTAAGAAATTAATTAAAAGCCCATTGGACTTTAATTAAATTAATATTGGATATTAATCTGGCTTTGACACCCGTAAGGATTAAATTTGTAATTTAAATCGTAAAGGTTTGTTAATAAAGTGTAATATTTAATTTGGAATTAAATAGCGAATTAGTATTAAATACAAATTGAATTGGATTTAATTATGTAGTTTAATTTAATTCGAGAATTCGTACTTTGAGTACTTATTCGCAAAACGAGTTTGACTCGCGCAAAATCAAATCATTGTTTGAACATTGGATGGTCACTAATTATCAGATTAATTAATTTGATTAGATTGATTGATAACATGCTTGTGTGAATACATGGTTGCGATGCATGAATAATGTATATCGGATGGATTATGGGTGGGACAATTTTAGAAATTGTTGTAATAAATTTGATTTATTAATTGGACCTGCTTGTCCAGCCTTATCATCTCTTTATTCTTTGTATTCTCTTCTCACCTATTCCCCTCAATGTAAATGAGGTTTATTTAGAAGTGTAGTGTAACGGGTAGAAGTAAATACTTGTGCTAGCGGGAGAGAGAAAGTGAGAGATTTGATCTAGCATCATTGTATAAAGTATCCATCCGCATATCATTATTATTTTATTATACGCTCTTTTTTATGTGTTTAGAATGCATTTTTAAGGGTGTATGATGATGAGACCTTAACAAAGATAATAAATTGGTTGCCAATTTGCACTCGAAAAACCTCGCAAAATATTAAGCGTCTTTCCTTCCATTGATTGATTCTCACTCAAGATCCGAGACTGGCATTGGCTTGGCGAAAGTCAAGGCCTTTGTCCGTCGAGGATGTGTTTGAATCACGAAGGCTTTGTTCCATATTGGTGTCTTGTCCAAGTTGTGGTTTGTTGGCCAAAGTCAAGACCACTTCTTGTCCATTGACATTGATTACGAAGATTTCCATGGTCAATGGGTCGCGCTTAACTGGGATCACTAAGTTTGTTGTGCCAAAGCCAAAGCTTAGTTGATTCAGAGGAAAAAGGTTAGGCAATACATTGGATGTATTGGCATATATAAGATATATGTTTCGGACTTGGATGTCCTCCTACCGGATCTAGGAATTGGATTGGATCCAATCGATCTTAGATATCTACCTAGTTAATTATCATACAATTTGTTGGCCAAGTCAAGATTGTGTGATATTTAACGGGATACTAGCCCACTAGGAAACACGGTTTCATGAGTACTCGACAGAGGGTTAGAGGCTCGCCAAAAAATAGTGGGAGGCAAGAATTGAATTTGCAATATTCGTTTAATTACTTGCCATACGCGCTCAACACAAATATCATTCGTCAAATAAATTAAATGTTAGTTGGACTAATATTTAAACGTTGTTTTAATTAAATAGTTGGACTATATTCAAACTATTCATTTATAGTTGATTTTATAATTGGATTATAGTAATCAATATAATTGATTTTAACCTATTAAATTATAGTTGATTAAATAGTTGGACTATTATAATCATTATAATAAATAGTACCTAAATCGTTGATTAAATAGTTGCACTATTAGATTCAAGATAGAAATTGAAATATTGACATTTAAAACATAATCCTAAGGAAAATGTATTTAAATGGTTTAATTTTCAAAATTGGGAATAAATATCAGGATGGTCCTGGAAACTAATAAGTTACTTTATTTGATAAAATAACATGTTAGGCCTAAGCCCGGAGTTAAGCAAATAGTAGAGCATAATCTTTGGAAGATTTATGTGATGATAACTTTAGTGTTTAATCCATTGAGCTTGTCGCAGTAGACTCCTTAATTTCCTTGTCAGAACTAAGGGTTAGATCCTTAAAGTATGATATTGAAATTGAAGGATCTTCATAAATCTATACTTAGATTTTAGAAGTACTAAATTGCAATAAATAACTCTTGGAGAGTTAATGACTATTCTCAAGGAGATAAAGTCAAAGTTTGCAATATGGCAAGTAGCGCAAGGCGCACCTTACTTCGATATTCTAGAAACCCGAGGCTTGGCCAAAGGCTTCTGGAGTATTGAAAAGGGCAAAGGAAAAATCATTATAATCTTTTGGAAAGATAAAGGACATATCCCAAAATATCTGCCTAAATGTGGCAAACGGGATCGCGGAAGCGTGACTGCCGTTTGGACAAAGCATATATGAAGGAATTGAAGACGGTGCAAGGCTCCGACTTCAAATATGTTTGTCAACATTATGTTCACTACTAGTATTAAAATTAGATTTTAAATACTTAGTGTGGAACATAAAATATATGTATTGATGTTCATAATCTGTTTTGAACAGGATACTGACTTCAATTGAGATTAATCTGCGAATTGGAAACGGGACGAAAGTCGCTGTTTCAACCGTAGATACCTAAATTTAGGAACTACCTTCGGGTGTGTATCTAAATTTGGAAACTGTTATAATGTAACTAGTTTGACTAGAAACATTATTTCTATATCAGTATTTAACCCGCTGCGGGTGAACCTTTATATTCTAGAACACTAAAGTGTTTCATTATATAAAGATGATATTGAGATAAACACATTAGATGTGAATAACAGCATTATATATTGAATATAAATAAATCTCAAACATATTACATGACAAACAAATAGCTCAAACTGATTTTATCAGAAGAAACTTAAATGTGGCATTGTTGTCTGGGACACAATTAAACAAGAATCGTATATCCACACTTTCGAAGAGTGGATACTATGACTGTTTTGATTCCAGTCAAAAAAAGTCTACGAATCTAGTTTAATGGGCAAAGTGCCTAAAACACCTTTAATTGGTAAAAGTGCAAATGCCACCAATCTGTTAGCCCTAGTTCATAGTGAAGCAAGTGGGCCCATGTCTAGCTAGGGTAGAGATGGATATGAATATTTCGTGACATATACGGATGTGGCATCGCGTTATGGTTATGTGTTTCTTTTGAAGAGCACAAATCGGAAACTTTTAAAGTTTCGACACGAAATAGACAAACAGATCAGCTAAAGTATTAAACCGTCACGGTTAGACCGTAATGGAAAATGCTTAAGCAATAAGTTTCTAATATACTTGAAAGAGTATAGTATTCTTTCAATGCGGACTCCTCCCGGAACATGTCATTTTGAAGGTGTGTCCGAACAGAGTAACCGAATTTTGTTGGACATGATAAGGTTAAT
The DNA here is from genome assembly GCA_019454045.1 of Zanthoxylum bungeanum. NCBI lineage: Eukaryota > Viridiplantae > Streptophyta > Magnoliopsida > Sapindales > Rutaceae > Zanthoxylum > Zanthoxylum bungeanum. The sequence goes on along the minus strand of SKCR01014093.1, from coordinate 21,542 downwards.
CACGAGTCGCTCTGAGCTACCATTTCCTTTAACGGATAAGCATTAACAGTGCAGAACTTATTTAGAATAAGGTTCCATAAAAATCTGTTTGATATATATCATATTAGATATGAACGGGAAAGAAACCGGGTTTCTCATTCCCATAAATTTGGGTATGCTAGGCATATGTTTGGATGATACCAAACTAAAACCCAAATCGGATAAGTGCCCAATTGTAGGTTATCCTAGGGATACCATAAGTATAGTACTTATACAACTCACTCGAGAACAATTTAATTGTTGTTCATCATGCGGTTTTCCTAAGAGGAATACCGATATGCAGTGGTAAGTGGGAGGATAGTAAAACTCGATGAAGATCGGAGTAATACTATTCCAGGCATCGATTCCTAGTGGAACACAAATAGTTCATCAAGGATGAAACTATACCAGTAATCTTCGAATACACAAGAACCGCGTAGATCAGAGAGAGTCAGAAAACAACCTATGGTATGGGTTTCTGATCTCACCTCATAAAGATGTTAATCTTATTGAGGTATACCAACTGACTACGTATGAGGAAGTGATACAAGGTATCGACTCCCTATTTATGGCAAAGTGCCATGAGTCCGAAATGGATTCCATGTATATCAACTAGTTTGGATACTAGTTGATGTACCGCAAGGCATTATGCCTATTGGTACTTTATAAGTCTTCAAAGAAGACATACATGGAAGGCAACATACCAACGAATAAAGCTAGGCTTTTAGCGGAAAGGTATCGTTATCAACATTGTGTTGATTACTATTCAACCTTTTTCCCGTTTCCACGGTAAATCCATTTGGATAATGCTTGCTAATGCTGCATGTTTCATTTATGAAATATGTCAGCTTAACGGGAAAATCGCTTTCCTGAAAAGGAAACCTTTTGGAGGATGTTTACAACATCCTGTCGGTTTTGTCGTACCAAAAACTAGCAAAAAGTTTTGTAGGTTAATCGATCCATGTTTGGATTGAAGCAAGCATTAGGTTCTTGGAATTATCATTTTGATGTAATCATAATGGTTTATGATCTAATTCAAAACGTAAAAGATTCTTGTGTATATAAGGAGGTTAGTAGGAGCGTACTGACAATGGCTGTCCTATAAAATAATGATAATATATGTCATTTCTTGGAAATGATATTCCCATAATAAAAAAATCGGTGAAAGCTAGGCTTTCGAGAAAACTCTCAGAGAACTCGTACATTGAAAAATGTACGTGACCTAGTGTCTCATACGCTTTGAGCATATGGAGTCACTATCAGGCCAATCCAAGTGATAGTCACTGGATTGATGTTAAGAACATACTTAGTATCTTAGAGATCTAAGGATGCTGTCTTAATCTATGGAGATGGAGAACTTGAAGTGACTGGGATCACTGTAGCAAGTTTCCTAAACCGATAAAAATGACTATAAGTCGCAAACGGTACTATACAGTTTGAATAACGGAACAGTGAGCTGGAAATCTTCCAAACAAGATACTGTTATTGAATAAACAACTGACAGTGGTTGTCCTATAAAATAATGATAATATATGTCATTTCTTGGAAATGATATTCCCATAATAAAAAAATCGGTGAAAGCTAGGCTTTCGAGAAAACTCTCCGAGAACTCGTACATTGAAAAATGTACGTGACCTGGTGTCTCATACGCTTTGAGCATATAGAGTCACAATCAGGCCAATCCAAGTGATAGTCACTGGATTAATGTTAAGAACATATTTAGTATCTTAGAGATCTAAGGATGCTGTCTTAATCTATGGAGATGGAGAACTTGAAGTGACTGGGATCACTGTAGCAAGTTTCCTAAACCGATAAAAATGACTATAAGTCGCAAACGGTACTATACAGTTTGAATAACGGAATAGTGAGCTGGAAATCTTCCAAGAAAGATACTGTTACTGAATAAACAACTAATGCGGGTTATTGCTGCAGCTGAGGCGGCAATAGAAGCCATTTGGGTCGATAACAAATCTAATTAGATTAGATATTATTCTGTTAGCAGCTGAGCTAGGCGTCAGCGCAGGCTAAAGAATTAATGGTCTCATCAACGATCCAGATACATACTTCGACTATTCATCTGATTCGTTCGGATCATACATCGTGGCGATGTAATGATCGAATAAATCACCTCAGACGATAATCATGCAAATCCGCTGACAAAAGCCTTTCCTCAGCAGTTTGAGCCAACCGTACATAGTTCGGGTGTAAGACACTCAAGTGACTGGCTATAGGTCAAGTGGGAGATTGTTGGACAATTATGACCCATAGCGTCACTATTTGTACAGATCATGGTGTTGTTGTACAAATTAACTATGTGACAAAGAAGATTGCACTTTTATCATTTGTGATTAGATCACCTAGATATATAAATGATAGGAAGTCCTTATGATTTGTTCCTGGATTGAGAATGATATGAGACAGTATCAGTCCACGAAGGATAAATCATTAAATATCCCTAGTCAGAGTATTATCGAGATTGGACTTCGATAAATACGTAAAAGACTAGTATTACACTTGTGCGCGTTGTGAGGGCACAACGTCATAGTTCTCATATATGAATAGTGATTTCGCTAGGCGTAATCATTTAATTACGACGCAACGGAAAATTTGTTAATTTGGAATTAGCGAACCCAGGATTATTTGCGAGCGCATTCGCATTTCGAATTTGAGTGCGGCACGCAATTCAAATCAAGCGTCAAATCGTCAGTCGCATCAAGCATCAAATCATTAGTCACTTTGAGTGATGTGACAACTTGTCACTTGATTTGATTGATTGATGGATTGATGTGATTAGGTGGATATCATTTAATGCCAAATTTGGAGCCAAATTTGTTTGACTTTTTGAAAGCTTTTTCAAAAATTTGGTATATGTTTTATTAATTGATTTTGGAAATCAATTTATCCATTACACATTTTATCTCTCTCTCTCCTCTATTTCCTCTCTTCTTCACGCCCTTGGGGCTGTATTTTTCTTCTAGTTTGGCAGTGAACTGCCGAGAGCTTGGAGGAAAAAGGGAAGCAAGTGTGATGATTTTGTCGCAAAATCATCGAGAGCTAGCACTCTCAGAGACATGTAAAGGTGATAGGGAAGTCCACCCATGAGCTAGGAATCGTTTGACGAAGCTTGGAGCTTGGAAGATGAAATCAAAGGCCGAAAATAATGAACCTACTCACTGCCACTGTCGAGCACTCCATGGAGCAGAAAATCAGATTTTGTTGCCTCCCGCGTCGCTCAACCGATCGATGTGAGTATTCCGCAACTCCCTCGTTTTATTCACACTGGTTTCATGCTTGTTTACTGATCTTGGGACCTTAGCAAACACCAACATGTACTTTTGTATTTAGAAACACTGGGTGTTTTATGTATAAAAATGATATGGAAATTTGCACTGCTGATGTAAATAATGGTCTTTATATTTTGAATATGAATAAATCTCAAACATATAATGTAACAAACAAAAGGCTTGAAGTAAGTAACAAAGAAGAAACTTACATGTGGCATTGTCGTCTGGGACACATTAACAAGACTCGCATATCCACACTTTCGAAGAGTGGGTACTTGGATGGATTTGATCCAAATTAATATGACGTCTATGAATCTTGTTTATTAGGCAAGATGCCTAAAACACCTTTTAGCGGCAAGGGTGCACGTGCCACCGAACTGTTAGCCCTCGTTCATAGTGACGTATGTGGGCCCATCTCTAGCCAGGCTAGAGGTGGATATGAATACTTCGTAACCTTTATGGATTTTTCATCGCGTTATGGTTATGTGTATCTTATGAGACACAAGTCGAAAACCTTTGAGAAATTTAAAGAGTTTCGACACGAAGTTGAAAAATAGACCGGCAAAATTATTAAGACATTACGGTCGGACCGTGGTGGCGAATACTTAAGCAATGAGTTTCTTGATTACTTGAAAGAATACGGTATTCTTTCACAGTGGACTCCTCCTGGAACACGACAATTAAACGGTGTGTCCGAACGGAGAAACCAAACTTTGTTAGACATGGTAAGGTCTATGATGAGTCGCACAGAGCTACCTATTTCCTTCTGGGGATATGCATTGAACAGTGCAATACTTATTTTGAATAAGGTTCCGTCAAAGTCTGTTCAACAGACTCTGTATGAAATATGGAAAGAAAAGAAACCCGGTTTCGCATTCTTGAAGATTTGGGGTTGCTAGGCATACGTCAAACGTTTGGAAGGCACCAAACTTGAACCCAAATCGGATAAATGCCTATTTGTATGATATCCTAGGGAAACCAAAGGATATTACTTCTATCACCCACAAGAGAACAAAGTATTTGTTGCTCTACATGCGGTTTTCCATGAGAAGGAATTCCTAAATGCAGTGATAAGTAGGAGGAAAGTAGAACTCGATGAAAATCGGAGTGATACTGTTCCCAGCACAGAATCCTTAACGGAACATGAACAGTTCATTAGGGATGAAACTGTACCACAATCTTCGAATACATAAGGACCGCGTAGGTCGGAGAGAGTCAGAAAACAACCTGAGAGGTATGGTTTCTGGTCTCACCTCATGTGGATATTAATCTTATTGAGGAAGACGAGCAGGCTACGTATGAGGAAGCGATACAAGGTATCGACTCTGGTTTATGGCAATATGCCATGAATTCAGAAATGGATTCCATATACACCAACCAAGTTTGGACACAGGTTGATGCACCAGAAGGCGTAAAGCCTATTGGTTGCAAATGGGTCTTCAAGAAGAAGATTGACATGGATGGCAACGTACAAACGTACAAAGCTAGGCTTGTAGCGAAAGGGTATCGTCAACGGCATGGTATTGATTACGACAAAACATTTTCACCCGTTGCCATTATTAAATCCATTAAGGTAATGCTTGTTATTACTGCATATTTCGATTACGAGATATAGCAGATGGACGTCAAAACCATTTTCCTTAATGGAAACCTTTTGGAGGATGTTTATATGCAACAGCATGATGGTTTTGTCATACCAAGACTTGCAAACAAGGTTTGTAAGTTAATTCGATCCATTTATGGATTGAAGCAAGTATCGCATTCTTGGAACCAATGTTTTGATGAGATCATAAAAGAATATGATTTCGTTCAAAATGAGGATGATCCTTGTGTATATAAGAAAGTTAGTGGGAGCGCACTGACATTCATTGTCCTTTACGTTGATGATGTATTGCTTATTGGCAATGACATTCCCATGTTAACATCGGTGAAAGCTTGGCTTTCATTAAAATTCTCCATGAAAGATATGGGAGAAGCAGCCTTTATTCTAGGAATAAAGATCTATCGGGATAGATCTAGAAAACTGCTTGGACTCTCCCAGAGTACGTACATTGACAAAGTGTTGAAGAGATTCAACATGGATCAGTCCAATAGGGGACTGTTGCCAGTGTTACATGGCGTCACTCTATCTAAGGACATGTGTCCTAAAACTCAAGATGAGAGAGACAACATGAGTCGGATATCGTTCACCTCGGCAGTCGGATCGATCATGTATGTCATGATATGTACGCGACCTGATGTCTCGTATGCTTTGAGCATGTGTAGTCGCTATCAGGCTGATCCAGGTGATGGTCACTGGATGGCGGTTAAGAATATCCTAAAGTATCTTAGACAAAGTAAGGATGCTTTCTTAATCTATGGAGATGGAGAACTTGAGGTAACTGGGTATACCGATGCAAGTTTCCAAACCGATAAAGACGACTGCAAGTCCCAATCTGGGTACATATTTTGTTTGAATAACGGAGCAGTAAGCAGGAAATCTTCCAAGCAAGAGACTGTTGTCGATTCAACAACAGAAGTGGATTATATTGCTGTAGCTGAAGCAGCAAAAGAGGCAGTTTAGATCCGTAAATTCCTAATTGGATTAGGAGTAGTTCCGTTAGCAGCTGAGCCCGTTCCATTGTATTGTGACAATAACGGGGTTATAGCACAGGCTAAAGAACCGCGGTCTCCTCAATGATCCAATCATGTTCTTCGACGTTTCCATCTGATTCGTGAGATCATACATCATGGCGATGTGAAGATCGAGAAGGTCGCATCAGAGGACAACATTGCAGATCCGCTGACGAAAGTTATTCCTCAGCAACAGTATGAGCGACATGTACATAGTTCAGGTATTAGATGCTTGAGTGACTGGCTATAGGCCAAGTGGGAGATTGTTAGATAATTATGACCCATAGCGTCACTATTTGTAAAAGACATTGTGGTTTTTGTACAAATTAACTATGTGACAATGGAAATTGCATTTTATCATTTTGTAATTTGATTACTTTAATATATAAATGATAAAAGTCCTTATGATTAGTTCTGGATTACAAGATATGAGACAATATCAATCAATAACGGTTTAATCATTAAATATCCATAGTTATAGTATTATCGAGACTGGACATCGATAATGTGGAATAGACTATATTGCACTTGTACGTGTTATGGAAGCATAACATCATAGTTCTCATATATTTAAGTATTGGATACTTATGCAAGTGTGATAGGAGGTTGTGTTTACTGATGGTATGGAAACAGCTTCGCTCTGGATAGACCCATCGGAATCTCATTGGTAGTATGACTATGTGTCTATGGGAATTCGAATCAGGGTAGGTGTATTTGGTCTTAACCTGAGACTTACATCGCTAGTACTTGCGACAATAATACGCTTTGGTTTTGGTCATCCGGGACTTTAACAGGTTCTGAGTACGCCTCTTCTGGGTTTATTGAGAATCGTAGTGTATTGAGTGTGATGTCAAGACGGAAGTATCACTTCAGTCATATGGAGATGATGATCACGAATGGATACAGAACTGGTACTCTGATTGGTTGCAACCATCGGGATAATATGACAATGTCATGATTATCCGATTAAAGAGACTAGTTGCTTGTCATCCGATATATGCTTCGTACGGGGCAGACATAATTCCAGCCCCAGGCCTTGCATGTGACATCCGATACTAGATCGAAATACAAAATACTACGTATACTACGCCTGACATAGATTATATATTCCTTTAAGAATATTTCTGGAGAATTGGGAAGGCACGGTGCTTTGCTAGAAGCTAACCATGTCTTGTAAATCGGTAAAAACGTAGTACGAGGTACGTACGTGTTCGGATAGTTCGACGACCGGATTTACTACCAACATATCCAGGGATCTCATGGGTCGCTTCCCAAAGATTCACCGATGACGTATGATTAGAACATAATTAATATAGGATTAATTACGGCAAAAATTTATTTGGGATAAAATTTATTTGAAGAGAGAGAATGATTAATTTGGAATTAATCGATCTAATGATATATTCGATATATTAAACGAAATTAGATTTCAACGCGGAATTAAAGTTGGATTTTAATTCTGGCTAACGAATTGATTTAGAATTAATTCGCGAGCGACGTGAATGGTAATTTTGCTAGGCATAATTATTTAATTAAATTTGATTTAATTACGTCGCAACGGAAAATTTGTTAATTTGGAATTAACGAACCCGAGCCCGGAATGTGATTGCGGGCCCACTCAGATTTTGAATTAAAATGGGGCCCACAAGTCACATCGTAAGTCACATCGCCTGTCACTTTAGTGATGGAAGTCATGTCACATTTTTGTGATTGACTACCAGTCACTATTCATGATGGGAGTAGATGGAGGCATTGAATGCCAAATTTTCCCTCCATTTTTCTTTATGCTTTTTGGAAAAGCATATACCAAATGTTGTGACGATTTTTTGGCATAATTTTTTAGAAAACAAAACAAAAGAAAATTGAAACTCTCTCTCTCTCTCTCTCTCTCTCTCTCTCTCTCTCTCATTTTAGCTCATTGCCGTGAGCTTCACCATAAGAAGGGAAAATTGTTTTTCTTTCTTATATTGCTAGCACATTCAAGGAATCATATCAAGGTGTTAAGGAAACCAATCCTTGAACTTGGAATCAACAACAAAGCTTGGAGCTTGGATTTCAATTCAAAGAAGGAGCTTGGCCGAATTCATCAAGGAAGCAAATTTTTGTGTTCAACGCATCCAACATCCGTTCTTTGTAAGTATGATTCCGCCATTCTTACTTTAGTATTCACATGATTTCATTGCTTAAATGATCTTGGGATGATCTTAGAGACCAACATGACAATTATGACCCATAGCATCACTATTTGTAAAAGACATTGTGTTTTTGTACAAATTAACTATGTGACAAAAGGAAATTGCTATTTTATCATTATTGTAATAAGATTACTTGGATATATATAATGATAAAATTCCATATGGTTAAATCAATTAATAATATATGACACAGTATTAATCCATGAACGATTTAATCATTAAATATCCCTAGTCGAAGTATTATCGAAACTGGACATTGATAATACAGAATAGACTAGTATTACACTTGTGCGCATTATGGAAGCTTAACGACATAGTTCTCATATATTTAGGTATTGGATACTTATGCAAGTGTAATAAGAGGTTCTGTTAGCCGTTGGACTAGGAACAGTTCGCTCTGGATAGACACACTCGGAATCTCATTGGTTGTATGACTATGTGTCTATGGGAATCCGAATCAAGGTAGGTGTATGTAATCTTTAACCTGAGACTTACGTCGCTATTACTTGCGACAATCAGTTTACTTTGATATTGGTTGTCTGGAGCTTTAATAGGTTTTGTGTATGCCTATATTGGGTTTACTGAGAATCGTAGTGTATTGGATGTGATGTCAAGATTGGAATATTTCTTTAGTCTTATGGAGATGATGGTCACACAGGATACGGAGCTAGCACTCTTAAAAGCTGCAGCTATCGGGAAAGTATGACTAGGTCATGACTTTTCGATTACAGAGACTAGTTAATTGGGATCCGATATATGCTTCGTACGGGGCAGACACAGAGCCAGCCATAGGCCTAGCATGTGACATCTGATACTGGATAGTATTACGCATTACATAGTATTACTACGCCTGATATAGATTATATTCCTCGGTGAATATTTCTGGAGAATTGGGTAGGCACGGTGCTTTGCTAGAAGCCAACCATGTCTTGTAAATCGGTGAGAACGTGGTACGGGGTACGCACGTGTTTGGATAGTCCGACACCCGTATTTACTGCCAACATATCCAGGAATCTCTTAGGTCGCTTCCCAAAGATTCACCAATGACATTTGACTCAAATATAATTAATCTGGGATTAATTATGAGAAAGAAAATTAATCTACGATTAATTACGGCAAGAACTAATCTGGGATTAAATTCCTATAGAAGAGAGAACGCGATTAATTTAGAATTAATCGATAAAATAAATTTAATAGTTAAATTGGATTTTTCTATTTAATTTATTTATTTGGGGCTAAAATAATATATCGGATATATTAATTGAAATCAGATTTCAATACGAAATTAAAATTGGATTTTACTTCGGGTGAATTTATAATTAATTCGTAATCGACTATCGTAATAATTTTACCAGGCATAATTATTTAATTAAATTGGATTTAATTATGTCTCGACGATAAATTCGTTTAATTCGGAATTAAACAAACCTGGGCCCAAGTCTAGTTGTGTGTTGGAGAAGCCAACTTAAATTTTGAATTTACATGAGGTGGGACTCATGACTTACATCAAATGCCTAACTTTGATGGAAGTAGTTGGCATTAATAAATTTGATTCATTTAACACACACACCAACTTTTGAAACACACTATTCACTCATCTCTCTCATTCCTCTCATTGCAGATTTTCTCTCTAAAATTGGTGTGAAATTTTTGCTTCAAAAATTTCTACAAGCTAGCACTTGGAGGGTCATTTGAGGTGATAGGGAAACTCACCCAAGTAGAAAATCAACAATCCAAAGCTTGGAGCTTCATCCTACAAAGGAAATTTTTGAAATTTCAACCAAAATCAATGTAAGTATTTCTGCAACTTTACTTGATTAATTCACACCTAAAATCATGTTTAGGATCTTGGAAGCATGTCTTAGAGACTTTCAATGGTATCTAGAGCCTTCTAAATGTGATTTTGAATTCTAGGGTTTATAAACTTTATTTGGGTATTTTTGCTTGGAGCATGTAAATTCTAAATTGAGTGTTTGGTTGATGTTAGATGATGATAACTTAGAGTTTTACATCAATGGATAATTGAAAATTTGATAAGATCAAATTTCTCTAAATCCTTTACCTTGGCCGAAACTACCATAGATTTAGCTCATGGTAATATTTTTAAATTAGACACTTGGATGTGTTAATGGCATGAAATAAATGTTGAATGTTGATTTAATTGGATTGAAATCAAATTGGATGTTAATTTCTTGTAATTGTCGTGAATGAGCAATGTTGTTGAAAGACTTGATTTTGCTTCAATTTGTGTTGGACATGAATTGGAATGAAAATCATCATTAATTAGATTAATTAATATTTTGGAAATGTTAGATTAATTAATTAGTTATGTTAATTACACTTAAATTGAATTAATATGATATTTGGAATTTTGTGTTAATGTAAATTAGTTCCTAAAATACTAATTGGGCTAATTTGGTTATATTTGGATTAATGGGCTTGGTTGGGCCAAGTTTGGTTGTGGACAATTGGGTTGGATCCAATTGGGCCTAAACCATTTCCATAAAAAGTCCAAAATATGATTTTGTGCCTTTAATAATTTAATTTGGCCTAATGGGCCAAAATTAATTTTTTTCATAGGGTGATTCCTAAATGGGCCTAGGCATTATGGGTTTGATCCATAATGGCCAAAAGATCATGCCTAAAGAATTAATTAAAAGCACATTGGACCTAATAGAATTGGCATTGGATGCTAAAAGGGCCTTTGAGTGTTGGAATTCTCTAAGGTCCCAAGGATCATTATCAAGCAAGAAACACATGTGAATACAACAATGAAATATGGCGGAAACATACTTACATTGATCGGTTTGGATGCGACGAAGAACAAAACTTTTTAAGCCCTTTAAAGCTCCATGAGGCTCTCGGCATTACTGGTTTATGTCCTCTATTTTCGGTCAAGGTCCATGGATGGATCTCCAAGCTCCAAGCTTTCTCATTCCATGCTCACAAGTTGGTTTCCCTATCACCTTCGCAAGACTCCAATGTGTGCTAGCACTAGGAAAATTTGCCACAAATCTTCCTATTCTCCTTCTTTGTTCTCGGCATTAGCAGTTTTTTAGAGCAAAATTTGGCCCTTGGCCGAATAGGAGAATAGAGAAAGAACAAGGACCTTGGCCGAATACTAGGGAGAGAGAGTGGTAAGTGTGTGTTGGTTATTTGGTTTCCAAAACCTAATACTAAAAATCAAAACCAAAAAATTATATTAGCCTTTCCAAAAGTCAACAAATTTTGGAGCCAAAATTTGGCAATTAATTCCTTCCAACAACTCACATCACTCATGAATAGTGACTTGTTGTCAATCACTCAAAGTGACAAGACATCCATCACTTGAATGACTTGTGATTTGACGCTAGATGTGACTTGTGGGCCACACTTTAATTCGAAATGCCAGTGCGCCCGCAAACACTCCCAGGCTCGGGTTCGCTAATTCTAAATTAACGAATTTTCCGTTGCGATGAAATTAAATCTAATTTAATTAAATAACTTTGCCTAGCAAAATTACTATTCATGTCGCTAACGAATTAATTCTAAATTAACTCGTTTTCCCGAATTAAATCTAATTTTAATTCCGTGTCGAAATCCAATTTCGAATAATATATCGAATATGTTATTTTATCGATTAATTCCAAATTAATCGTTCTCTCTCTCTAATTAATATTTTATCCCAGATAAAATATCTCCGTAATTAATCCCAGATTAATTTTCTCTCTCTTTTAATTAAACTCAGATTAATAAAGTGCGAGTCATACGTCATCGGTGAATCTTCGGGAAGCGACCCATGAGATCCTCATATATATTGGCAGTAAATACGGTCGTCGGACTATCCGAACACGTAAGTACCTAGTACTACGATTGTACCGATTTACAAGACAAGGTTGGCTTCTAGCAAAGCGCCATGCCTACCCAATTCTCCAGAAATATCCTTACAGGAATATGTGATCTATATCAGGCGTAGTATACGTAGTATTGCGTATTTCGATCCAGTATCGGATGTCACGTGCAAGGCCTGGGGCTGGAAATGTGTCTGCCCCGTACGAAGCACATATCGGATCTCTGGTAACTAGTCTCTATATCGGATAAACATGACCTAGTCATTTTATTCCGATGACTACAGTACATAAGAGAACCAGTTCCGTATCCTATGTGACCATCATCTCCACTATGACTGGAGTGATACTTCTGTCTTGACATCAAACCCAACACACTATGATTCTCAATATACCCAGCAGAGGCATACACAGAACCAGTTAAATCCCTGGATGACCTAATGGAATTCCGAGGAGTCTATCCAGAGCAAAGCTGTTTTCCGTACCATCGGTAAAACAAAACCTCCTACTACACTTGCATGAGTATCCTATACCCAAATATATGAGAACTATGCCGTTATGCCCTCACAACGCGCACATGTATAATACTAGTCTTTTACGCAGTATCGATGTCCAATCTCGTTAATACTCTGACTAGGGATATTTAATGATTAAACCTTTATGGATTGATACTGTCTCATATCATCTCAATCCAAGAACTAATCATATAGACCTCCTATCATTTATATATCTTGGTGATCTAATCACAAATGATAAGAGAGCAATCTCCTTTGTCACATAGTTAATTTGTACAACAACACCATGATCTGTACAAATAGTGACGCTATGGGTCATAACTGTCCAACAATCTCCCACTTGGCCTATAGCCAGTCACTCGAGTGTCCTACACCCGAACTATGTACGGTTCGCTCAATTAGTCAGCGTATTTGCATGATTATCATCTGATGCGATTAATACGATCATCACATCGCCACGATGTATGATCCGAATGAATCAGATGATTATCGAAGTATATATCTGGATCGTTGATGAGACCATTAATTCTTTAGCATGCGCTGTAGCCTAGCTCAGCTGCTAACAGAACTACTCCTAATCTGATTAGGATTATTATCGACCCAAAAGGCATCTATTGATGCCTCAGCCGCAGCAATTGCCCGCATTTGTTGTTTATTCGGTAACAGTATCTTGCTTGGAAGATTTCCAGCTCACTGTTTAGTTATTCAAACTTTATAGTACCGTTGTTACGACTTATAGTCATTTTTATCGGTTAGGAAACTTGCAATAGTGATCCCAGTCGTTTCAAGTTCTCCTTCTCCATAGTTTAAGACAGCATCCTTAGATCTCTAAGATACTAAAGCATGTTCTTAACGTCAATCCAGTGACCATCACTTGGATTGGCCTGATTGTGACTTCATATGCTCAAAGCGTATGAGACACCAGGTTGCGTACATTTTTCAATGTACGAGTTCTCGGAGATTATTTACAACTTTTAATCTATCCTAGTAGATATTTATTGCTAGAATAAAGGTTGTTTCTCCCAAGAATTCTACGGAGAATTTTCTTGAAAGCCAAGCTTTCAACGATTATTTTATGGGAATTTCATTTCCAAGAAATGACATATTATCATTATTTAGGACTTTCAATGTCAGTGTGCTCCCACTAACCTCCTTATATACACAATAATCATTTTCGTTTTGAATTAAATCATATACCATTATGATTACATCAAAACGATAATTCCAAGAACGCAATGCTTGCTTCAATCCATCCATGGATCGAATAACCTGCAAACCTTGTTTGCTTGTTTTGGTACGACAAAGCCACCAGGATGTTGTAAACATCTTCCAAAAAGTTTCCGTTAAGGAAAGCGATTTTGACGTTCAGCTGCCACATTTCATAAATGAAATATGCAGCATTAACAAGCATTATCCAAATGGATTTACCATGGCAACATGTAAAAGGTTTCGTTGTAATCGACACAATGTTGATAATGATACCTTTTCGCTACAAGCCTAGCTTAGTACGTTGGTATGTTGCCTTCCATGTATGTCTTCCTTGAAGACTTATATAGTACCAATAGGCACAATGCTTTTCGGTACATCAACTAGTATCCAAACTTAGTTGGTATACATGGAATCCATTTCGGACATCATGGCACTTTGCCATGATATGGAGTCGATACCTTGTATCACTTCCTCATACGTAGTCAGTTGGTCTTCCTCAATAAGATTGACATCTTTATGAGGTCAGATCAGAAACCCATACCCCAGGTTGTTTTCTGACTCTCTCCGACTTACGCGGTTCTTGTGTATTCGAAGATTATTGGTATAGTTACATCCTTGATGAACTATTTGTGTTCCATTAAGGAATCAGTGCCTGGAATAGTATTACTCCGATTTTCATCGAGTTCTACTTTCCTCCCACTTACCACTGCATATAGGTATTCCTCTTAGGAAAACCTGCATGGTGAGCAACAATTACATTGTTCTCATGTGAGTTGTATAAGTACTATACTTTGGTTTCCCTAGGATAACCCACAACTTTGGCACTTATCCGATTTGGGTTCTAGTTTGGTATCATCCAAACATATGCCTAGCATTCCCAAATCTTCAGGAATGAGAAACCCGGTTTCTTTCCTGTTCATATCTAATATGAAGTCTGTCAAACATATTTTTATGGAACCTTATTCTAAATAAGTTTTGCACTGTTTATACGTATCTGTTGAAGGAAATGGTAGCTCAGAGCGACTCATGATTAACCTTATCATGTCCAACAAAAATCGGTTTCTCTGTTCGGATACACCGTCAAACTGACGTGTTCCGGGAGGAGTCCTCATTGAAAGAATACTATACTCTTTCAAGTATTGAGAAACTTATTTCCTAAGTATTTTCATCATAGTCTAACCGTGATGGTTTAATACTTTAGCCGATCTGTTTATCTACTTCGTGTCGAAACTGTAAAAGTTTCTGATTCGTGTTTCAAAAGAAACACATAACCATAATGCGATGCTACATCCGTAAAGGTCACGAAATATTCATATCCACTTCTAGCCTAGCTAGATATGGGCCCACTTGCTACACTATGAACTATGGCTAACAGATCGGTGGCATTTGCACTTTTACCAAGTATATAGTGTTTTAGGCATTTTGCTTAATAAACTAGATTCGTAGACTTTATTTGAATAGAATCAAATTTGTCCTAGTACCCACTCTTTGAAAGTGTGGATATACGAGTCTTGTTTAATTGTGTCCCAGACAACAATGCCACTCATGAGTTTCATCTGATCAAATCAGTTTGAGCTATTTGTTTGTCATATTATATGTCTGAGATTTATTTATATTCAAAATATAAATGATGTTATTCACATCTAATGTGTTTATCTCAATATCATCTTTATAAAATAAAACACTTTAGTGTTCTAGAATATAAAGGTATACCCGCAACGGATTATACTCTGATAAGAGATAATAATCCTAGTCAAACTAGTTACATTCTAACAGTTTCCTAATTTAAGTACACACCCGAAGGGTAGTTCCTAAACTTAGGTCTCTACGGTTAAAACAATGATTTTCATCCCGTTTCCGATTCGCAGATTAATCTCAACTGAAGTCAGTATCCTGCTCATAGCACATTCTGCACACCAGTATATATTTATGTACCACACTAAGTATCTAAAATCCAATTTTAATACTAGTAGTGAACATTTTTTTGACAATCATATTTGAAGTCAGAGCCTTGCCCGTCTTCAATTCCTTCATGTCTGCTTTGTCCAAACGACAGTCACGCTTCCGCGATCCCGTTTGCCACAATTTAGGTAGACATTTTGGGATATGTCATTTATCTTCCCAAAAGATTATAATGATTTTGCCTTTTGCCCTTTTTCACATTCCAGAAACCTTTGGCCAAGCCTTGGCCTTCTAAAAAATCGAAGTAAAGTGCGCCTCGCGCTTCTTGCCTTATTGCAAACTTTGGCTTTGTCTCCTTGAGAATAGCCATTAACTCTCCAAGAGTTTTCTATTGCAATTTGTTATTCTAAGATCTAAATATAGATTTATGAAGATCCTTCAATTTCATTATCATACTTTAAGGATCTAATCCTTAGTTCTGATTAAGAAATTAAGGATTCTATTTGGCAAGCATAACGGATTAAGCACTAAAGTTATCATCACATAAATCTTCCAAAGATTATGTTATACTTTTTGCTTAACTCCGGGCTTAGGCCTAATATGTTATTTTATCAAATAAAGTAACTTATTAGTTTCCAAGACCATCCTGAAATTTTATTCCCAATTTGAAAATTAAACCATTTAAATACATTTTCCCTAGGATTATGTTTTAAATGCTAATCTTTCAATTTATCTTGATTCTAATAGTCCAACCATTTAATCAATGATTTAGGTACTATTTATTATAATGATTACTATAGTCCAACTATATAATCAACTATAATTTATTGGTTTAATTCAATTATATTGATTACTATAATCCAATTATAAAATCAACTATTAATTGAATAGTTTAGTTAATTCAAATATATTGATTACTATAATCCAATTATATAATCAACTATAATGAATTAGTTTGAATACAGTCCAACTGTTTTATTTAAAACAACATTAAATATTAGTCCAACTAATAAATAATTTATTTGATGAATATATTGATATGAGACCGTATGGCAAGTTACTAAACGAATATTGCAAATTCAATACTTGCCTCCCACTATTTTTCGGCGAGCCTCTAACCCTCTGTGGAGTACTCAGGAAACCTTGTTTCCTAGTGGGCTAGGATCCTGTTAAATAACACACAATCTTCACTTTGGCGAACAAATTGTATGATAATTAACTAGGTAGATCTCTAAGATCAATTGGATCACATCCAATTCCTAGATCCAGTAGGTGGACATCCAAGTCTGAAACATGTATCTTATAAATGCCAATATATCCAATATATTGCCTAACCTTTTTCCTCGATCAACTAAGTCTTGGCTTTGGCACAACAAACTTAGTGATCCCAGTTAAGCGTGACCCATTAACCATGGAAAGCTTCGTAATCAATGTCGATGGACAAGAAGTGATCTTGACTTTGGCCAACAAATCACAACTTGGACAAGACACCGATATGGAACAAAGCCTTCGTGATTCAAACACATCCTCGACGGACAAAGGCCTTGACTTTGGCCAACAAACCAATTCCAGTCTTGGATCTTGAGTAAGAATCATTCAATGGAAGGAAAAATGCTTAATATTTTATGAGGGTTTTTCCGCGTGCAATTGGCAACCAATTTATTATCTTTGTTAAGGTCTCATCATCATACACCCTTAAACATGCATTCTAAACACATAATAAGGCGCGTAAATAACTAATAATGATATGTGGATGGATACTCAACACATTGATCCTAGATCAAATCTCTCAATTTCCTCTCTCTCGCTAGCACAAGTATTACTTCTACCCGTTACATAACACTTCTAAAGAAACCTCATTTACATTTAGGGGAATAGGTGAGAAGAGAAATACATAGAGTCAACGAGGTAATAGGCTGGACACGCAGGTCCAATTAATAAATTCTAAATTTATTACAACAATTTCCAAAATTGCCCCACCCATCTAATATCCATCTGATATACATTATTCATGCATCGCAACCATGTATTCACACAAGCATGTTATCAATCAATCTAATCCAATTAATTAATCTGATAATTAATGACCATCCAATGTTCAAACAATGATTTGATTTTGCGCGGTCCAACTCGTTTTGCGAATAAGTACTCAAAGTATGAATTCTTGAATTAAATTAAACTACAACATTTAAATCCAATTTAATATGTATTTAATACTAATTCACTATTTAATTCCAAATTAAATACTACACTTTATTTGACGAACCTTTACGACTTAAATTCCAAATTTAATCGTTACAGGTCTCAAAGCCCGATAACATCCAATGTTTATTTAATTAAAGTCCAATGGGCTTTTAATTAATTTCTTTAAGGCGTGGAATTTTGGTCAACTTGGGTCAAACCCATAACCAAAGCCCAATTAAGGAATAACCCCATAACCCTAGAAATCAATTTAGGCCCATTAGGCCCAATTAAACTTTAAAAGGTCCATTAGTCATAATTGGACTTTATGGAAACGATTTTGGGCCCAATTGGATCCAACCAATTTGCCTAAACCAATCTTGGTACAACCAAGCTCAATAAGCCCAATTACAACTTTTCAAGCCCAATTACAACTTTTCAAGCCCAATCCAATTAAGCCAAAATAATTAAATTACCAAAATTCCAAATTTCATATTTAATTAAACAAAGTGTATGCCATAATTAATGACCCAAATCAATATTTCCAAAACACCAATTAGCCTAATTAATTATGCTTATTATCATCAATTAGTGTCCAACACAATTTGAATCAAAAATCAAACCCATTTTCATGCTATATTTGTCTCGGCAATTGGGCAATTTTATGTCCAATTCGAATTCAATCCAATTAAATCCAATTCAACATTAAATCAACATTCCCAATGGATTTCAAGTCATCCAATGAATCAAAAATCAAAAATTCCAAGACATTTAGGGCAATCATTCTCGGCCAAGCCTCAAAAATTGGGGAAAAATTGATCCAATCAAAATTCATGAAATTGATCCAATCAAACTTCAATTAAACATCATTTAAGCATACTCAATCAAGCAATTTCATCAAATCATGCTCAAATTGATTTTACCCAATTTTAACCCTAAACATTTTCATGCTCAAACCTGGCTCTGATACCATTGTTGAAATTCTCTAAGGTCTCAATGATCATTATCAAGCAAGAAACACATGTGAATACAACAATGAAATATGGCAGAAACATACTTAAATGATCGGTTTGGATGCGACGAAGAACAAAACTTTTAAGCCCTTTAAAGCTCCATGAGGCTCTCGGCATTACTGGTTTATGTCCTCCATTTTCGGTCAAGCTCCATGGATGGATCTCCAAGCTCCAAGCTTTGTGATTCCATGCTCACAAGTCGGTTTCCCTATCACCTTCGCAAGACTCCAATGTGTGCTAGCACTAGGAAAATTTGCCACAAATCTTCCTATTATCCTTCTTTGTTCTGGGCATTAGTAGTTTTTTAGAGCAAAATTTGGCCCTTGGCCGAAATAGGAAGAAGAGAGAAGAACAAGGCTTGGTCGAATACTAGGGAGAGAGAGGTGGTAGTGTGTGTTGGTATTTGGTTTCCAAAACCTAATACCAAAAATCAAAACCAAAAAAAATTGTATCAGCCTTTCCAAAAGTCGATAAATTTTGGAGCCAAAATTTGGCAATTAATTCCTTCCAACAACTCACATCACTCATTAATAGTGACTGGTTGTCAATCACTCAAAGTGACAAGACATCCATCACTTGAATGACTTGTGATTTGACGCTAGATGTGACTTGTGGGCCACACTTTAATTTGAAATGCGAGTGCGCCCGCAAACACTCCCGGGCTCGGGTTCGCTAATTCTAAATTAACAAATTTTCAGTTGCGACGAAATTAAATCTAATTTAATTAAATAACTTTGCCTAGCAAAATTACTATTCACGTCGCTAATGAATTAATTCTAAATTAACTCGTTTGCCCGAATTAAATCTAATTTTAATTCCGCTTCGAAATCCAATTTCGTATAATATATCGAATATATTATTTTATCGATTAATTCCAAATTAATCGTTCTCTCTCTCTAATTAATATTTTATCCCAGAAAAAATATCTCCGTAATTAATCCCAGATTAATTTTCTCTCTCTTTTAATTAATCTCAGATTAATAAAGTGCGAGTCATACGTCATCAGTGAATCTTCGGGAAGCGACCCTTGAGATCCCCGGATATGTTGGTAGTAAATACAGTCGTCGGACTATCCAAACACGTAAGTACCTAGTACTACGTTTGTACTGATTTACAAGACAAGGTTGGCTTCTAGCAAAGCGCTATGCCTACCCAATTCTCCAGAAATATCCTTACAGGAATATGTAATCTATATCAGGCGTAGTATACGTAGTATTGCGTATTTCAATCCAATATCGGATGTCACGTGCAAGGCCTGGGGCTGGAAATGTGTTTGCCCCGTACGAAGCACATATCAGATCTCTAGTATCTAGTCTCTATATCGAATAAACATGACCTAGTCATTTTATCCCGGTGACTGCAGTGCATAGAGAACCAGTTCCGTATCTTACGTGACCATCATCTCCACTATGACTGGAGTGATACTTCCATCTTGACATCACACCCAACACACTACGATTCTCAATATACCCAGTAGAGGCGTACACAAAACCTGTTAAAGCCCTGGACGACCTAAAACCAAAGTATATTGATTGTCGCAAGTATTAGCAGTGCAAGTCTCAGGTTAAGACCAAATACACATACCCTGATTTCGGACTTCCATAGACACATAGTCATACTACCAATGGAATTCTAAGGGGTCTATCCAGAGCGAAGCTGTTTTCCGTACCATCGGTAAAACACAACCTCCTACTACACTTGCATGAGTATCCTATACCCAAATATATGAGAACTATGTCGTTATGCCCTCACAACGCGCACATGTGTAATACTAGTCTTTTACGCATTATCGATGTCAAATCTCAATAATAATCTGACTAGGGATATTTAATGATTAAACCTTTATGGTGATACTGTCTCATATCATCTCAATCCAGGAACTAATCATATGGACCTCCTATCATTTATATATCTTGGTGATATAATTACAAATGATAAAGAGCAATCTCCTTTGTCACATAGTTAAGTTGTACAACAACACCATGATTTGTACAAATAGTGACGCTATGGGTCCTAACTGTCCAACTTGAGGCCATTTGGATTGGAAAAGGCATTAATAAAATATGTGTAATTGTTTAATTTGGATTAAACTAGAATTAGTATTGAATACATTAAAATTGGATTTAATATTGTAGTTCGATATAATTCAAGAATATTTACTTTAGTATTTATTCTTAAACGAGTTGGACTCGCACAAATCAAATCATTGTATGAACATGGATGGTCATTAATTACAGAATTAATTAATTGGATTAGATTGATTGACAACATGCTATGTGTGAATACTTGGATGTATTTGTTGAATAATGATATCGGATGTATATTTGATGGGTGGGGGGACGATTATGGAAATTGTTTTAAATATGGTATTTATTTGAAATTGGACCTGTGTGTCCAGCCTATCACCTCTTATTCTCATTGTATTTCTCTTCTCACAAATTCCCCTCAATGTAAATGAGGTTTCTTATAGTGTTATGTAATTGGGTATAGAAGAATGTAAAGTGCTACCGGGAGAGAAGAAGAGAGAGAGATTTGTTCTAGGAACAAAATGTGAATATCCATCTACATATCATTATTAAATTTATCGCGCCTTATTATGCTTTTAGAATGCATGTTTAACGATGTATGATGAGACCTAATCAAAGATAATAAATTGGTTGCCAATTTATGAAAACTCCCTCACTTTTAATATTAATTGTTTCCTTCCATGGAGTGGTTCTCTCTCAAGATCCAAGATTGGCTTTGATTTGTTGGCCAAAGTCAAGATCATTGTCTACTCACGAAT